>JACBKR010006178.1:0-14037 GCA_014218235.1 Colocasia esculenta | reverse complement strand
AATTTAAATTATGGTGATTTGTAGTTTAATTTTTTAGATTACTTTTTGTCGAGTAAAAATTACTCCAAAAATCATTATATTGGCTTAATCTAGATATTTGTGCATCAATAATTCATGATGTTCATGTTTTCGAGATCAATATATTTTTCTAGTAATTATGGTGTTGTTATATTTTATTTTTGTTACCGAATTCTGATGACGCCCTGTCGGGGTGCGCACATCTGAAGACAGTACCAGAATCACATAATTATATGAAAAGATTATAGAATCAAATGTAATCAAGTTATTTCCTTTTATGGTTGTTGGATCTCTTATTTTGACGACGTCTAAATATGATTCATGAATATATGAAATCATGTTTACATGCTTAAATTATATCTCACAATGTTTCTTTCATGTATAGCTAAAGAAAAGGATAGACATGCAGGTGTGTCGACACAGTGCCCTGTGGTGCGACACTAGTTCACTGTCCCAGAAGAAGGTTCTGAAGACATGCCCAGTGGGTCGACACAGTGCCCTATGGTGTCGACACTAGTTCACTGTCCCAGAAGTTTGTTTCCCAAGCCAGGAACCCTGGTGTCGACACATAGCTGTGTAGTGTCGACACAGGTTAGACAATCTCCGATCTGAAATTACCAAGTCATGTGGATGACTTTGTAAGGGTTTTGGCGGGAATTCGATACTCCCAATTCCATGATATTTTGTGGATTGGCTATAAATGAAGGATCGAAGTAAATGTGTGGAAAAGATCTAGAAGGGGGGGATGAATAGATCTTAGCCACTTTTGCGGAAGCTTAAGCAATTTGAAAACTATTTAGAATCAGAGGCAATGTTATCAGTGAAAAACTACAGATCTGATTAGATTTGAGTGAGTTGAAAATTTAGATGTGAAGCAAGTTGATTGAGTGAATTAAATACGGATCCTATGCAAGCATCTAGCGAATGAATCAATCAAACCACAGAAGACAAATGCACAAGGATTTTTAGGTGGTTCGGAAATCACCCATGTGATTCCTACATCCACCCCTCACAACCCGTGAGGCTTCACTAACACAACTGGGCTACACACCCAAAGGAGTATGACAACTCCAATACTTCAGAGCATACAACTCACACAACCTCTAGAGAAAGACTACTCTAGAAACACAGAGCAAGACTGCTCAAACCAACCTTGAGCTTACAACTCAGACTGAGCTCGACGGCTCACAACACCCTGAGCACAATGCTCACACTAAGACTGCTAGACACCAACTTAAGACTAAGATCCTCTAGCAATAGATCTAGTCAAAGTTTGAGAACTCTAAAGAGAGTTATGCAGAAGTACTTGCATAATCCCAAAAGATATCTCAGAAGAACAGAAGAGAAATTAAGTTGAATTGAAAGTCTTCGTTCTTCAGTGTACTCCCTTGTAGAGGCTTGAATTGGGAAGAAGCATGTGAAGCTTGAAGTCCAAAACGATGCTCTGCAATTTGAGAAGTTGGATCTTCCTCGAATTCTTCACCAATGAAGTCTTCTACAGGATCTGCCTCCTTGGAATGCTTCAGAGGAATCTTCAGGGCTCAAATTCCAATTCCCACACCTTGAATTGGTGGGAATTGGTCTTAGAAGCAATTGGAGAGCAGAGGAAGGAGACACGAGCTCTTCTGGCCGCCAGGAGCTTCTTGGAGGCTCTGAGAGAGTTTGGTCCATTGTCTCTTGTGAAGGCAGGCCAAAAAGAACCTTTTATACCCTTAGGATTCCAAAGATACCCTTTTGGGGTACAAGGGCACGCTTTCCTAGACAATTCTGATCGCCCTAGGAGGACACGTGGCAGCCATCAACTTTTAGGATGAAAAGTTTCCGTAGTGTGTCGACCTGCCCTGGTGGTAGTGTCGACACACTGTCCAGAATATGTAGAAGGCTGTTCTGGGAGGAAGGTCCCGTGTCGACCTGCTCTGGAGTGTGTCGACCTGCTTTCCTGATTCCTCAAACTGGCTGTTCTGGGAGGAAGGTCCGTGTCGACCTGCTCTGGAGTGTGTCGACCTGCTTTCCTGATTCCTCAAACTGGCTGTTCTGGGAACTGGGTCTAGTGTCGACCTGCTCTATGAGTGTGTCGACCTGGGTAGGCTTGATTTCTGAAAAACTGCCACTCGTGTCGACACACTATTGACATGTGTCGACACAGTCTCAACATTCTTATGCATTTTGTCTTTAAATCTGTGTTGTTGTGTCGACACCATTGATGAGTGTGTCGACACATCTTCTGCATAAAAATGTTTGTACCTGAAAAATAAACACATATATCATTAGTTAAATGATTTATCATGACTATAAATGATAAATGTGATTTGAAAGATACTTTTTGAATATGAACCTCAGGTATGATGTTTTTGACATGTTTCAATTAAATTGCTTTAAGAACACTTCTTGTCATCATCAAAATAGGAGGGAAATGATATGAATTTGCATTCAACCCAACAATCTCCCCCTTTTTGATGATGGCAACATTAAATCCATATTTCAATGTGGTTTTGATGAAGTGTGATTTTACGAAATTTTTGATTGTTTAAATTTTGTTTTCCTTTTTGTTTATACTTGTCAATGACCTTTTGATATTGTTTAGTAACAATTGATGATGTGTTGGTGAGATACAATGTTACTTGAAATTAGAAGTTTTGTGCACACAAGTCAAACAATTTAACAAGTATTCAAACACAAAGACAAAAAATTTTGCATTGAAGCCAAACAACCATTTCATTTCATTCAAAAGACAACCATTTCATTTCATTCAAAAGATCATTACATCAAAATATTACATTCAATTCATTCATTCTTCTCCCCCTTTGACATTATCAAAAAAAATGTACATTAGGTAGAAGATGGAGGAGGAGGAGGAATTGGAGCTAGAAGAATCTCAATGTCTGACAATCTTTTGTCCATTGACTTCATGCTTGACTTAATGTTTTCATGGATAGTTGTCAGCCTAGTGTGAAGATAATGCTCCATTCTATCAGAATGCTCTATCAAGGTGCTTTGAGTTCTTTTCAATTCATCTGAAACAGGTTGAGAACTTGATGAAGATCCATCTGACCAACCAGGCCTTGAAATAATCTTTACTTCCTTGTGCAAGGTTGAGATCTCTTTACCAATGTTTTCATTGAAGTTTTTCATGCTTTCCAAATCATCAGCTAGATGAGCAAGCTGAGAAAGAGTCTCTGTAGTGTTGAAGACATCTGATTGGGAATTTGCCAAAATTCCCTGAAGTACAACTTCTAGCTTTTTTGTTGGTGCTCTTTCAGCTCAATATAGGAATCTCCCAGAGTGCCTATAAGTCTGTTAAATCTCTGAGCTGCATAATCTGAAGCTGCCTTCTGCTCAATAAATTTAGCTGACACTGTGTTCTCTAGTCTTTGAACTCTCAATTCAAATTGGTCTGACATTGATTGAATAGAGGAGTTCAATGTATCAAATTTAGCATTGAGGAAAGAGAACAATTCTGGTGGAATTGAGGACCTACCAGAAGAAGTGGAAGATTGGAATGTAGAGGAGAAATGTGGAGGTTCAAAGGTATGTGGCAAGGAAGAGGAAGGATCATCTTGAGGTGGAATAGGGGTTTCAAGCTGAATGCCACCTTCAGGAGTAATATGAGGCTGGTCCTCATCCATTAGAGGCTGGTCTTCTGGCAAGTGAACTTGCTTCTTGAACTTGAGGCTGGTCCTCATGAGGTGGAGGCTGATCCTCCTGAGTTGGTCTTCTTGAGCTGGAGGCTGGTCCTCTTGTGCTTGGGGCTGATCCCCTTGAACTGAGGCTGGTCCTCCTGAGCTTGAGGGGCCTCAACCACAATTGGTCCTCTTCTAATCTGATTTCCCTCCAATCTAAATCCCATAAACTTCTGGATATTCTTAAAAGTGTAGATGTTTGACTTGGGAATGGATTGGGATTTTTCATTTTCCAATGGCACACCAAAGTGCTTGAACACTGAGGTCAGATGTGCTCCATAAGGAAGTGATCTCTTCAGGTCTGTCCTTGTTGTTTCAGCTATGATTTGATAGAGAATCACATGGAGGTTGACCTTGATGTCTTTCACCATGCAATATAGGATGAATCGCTGAATGTCTGTCAATCTATCTCTTCCACCACCTTGAGGGGTAATTATGGTGGTCAAAATGTGGTGGATGACCCTTAACACAGGTGGAAAGGTGTTTGCATTAAACCTGGTTACATAGGTCTGTTTGGGATCTGATTCATCTGCAGGAAGACTTGTCAAAATGGAGTAGGCTTCATGTAAATTGAACTCAAACTCATGGTAGTCCGCCCCTTCATCTGGTACTTTGAAAATGGAGGCAGCTACTTCAGTTGGCATGTCTATGGAAATACCCTTGACTTTGGATTCATACCCTTCGTCTGTGCAGGTGAGGTTCTTGTAGAACTCTCTAACCAATCTTGGATAGCAGACTTGAAATTCAGAAATGAAAGGTATCCAGGATTGAAAGGAAAAGTAGGTTTGAATCTCAGGAAGGGAGTCTGCTAGTTGGATGTCTGAAAGGTCTAGTATCCTTGGCTTCAAAATTAATTTGGCTGCACTTACGGATTCTGAGGGGATATCTGGTTGAGACTCAGAAGAAGAGGAGGGAGATGATTCCTCAGGATGGTCAGAGGAATCTCCCGAAATGTCTGGTCTAGGGTTTGAAATATTACCACCTCTGTGTGAAGTGGAGGTCCTGCCACGCTTGGAAGCCCTCAGAGGTGCAGAGGAAGAGGCAGGATCGTTTCTCCTTTTTGTTCTTCTTTCCATCTGATTCAACCGGAACCTGTGCCGGAACTGGGCTTGAAGAGGCCGCTGATCTTGCGCCACGGCGGGGACCTAGCTTGCGGACCATGGTGCAAGAGGAGTGGAATTAGGAGAGGAAATGGAAGAATGGAGAGGTGATGAAGGATTGATGCGATGTAGAGAGAATTTGGAGGAATTCTTTCCGGAAAGGACTGGAAATGGGGCCGTCGGGTCGACCTGATGCCCCAAAAAGGGATGCAGTGGTACACTGCCCCGCAGGAACAAGAAGGGTTTAAGGTGAACCCGAAGGGTTTGAAAAGTGTCTGGCAAGAAGGCAGTGTCGACACATGAGGAAGAGTGTGTCGACCTGACTGGGGTTGTGTGTCGACACGAGAGAGGATTGTGTCGACACAGCCTTGAATGAAATTTGAATTTTTGAGAGGAAATTTTTGAGAAATTTGGGGACATCTTTAAAATGATAAAGAATGAGAGGAATTATCATTTCAAGGATTTTTAAGAGGCCTAAAAATTCATTTGTTGTATTTTTCAAAAATTCATTACAGTTCAAGTGTTTCACACAATTTCCAACAGGATATTAGCATTCCAAGACTTGAATCAGCAAAATGATAAATTGAGGGATATAATGTATCTAACAATCAACCAAAAACTACCATGTTTCTCAATTTTCAAGAATTATAGATATCATCTAGACTAAATACAATTGTGTTGAAAGTAAAACACAAACTTAAGGAACAACTTGATGAAGGAGGAAGATGATTCTTTCTAAACAAATCTCCAATAATTTTCATATTTTTGTTCTTTTAACAAACTATCAAATGATATAAATCTCTTTCACTCAAGTACTATGCTTTTTACACACCATAGTCCCTGGATACTTAAGATTTAGTCATTGTGAAGTCTCAAAGGGGTAAATGATGACCTTTTGACATGAAAATATACATTTTGTAGACGCCAATATTTCCAGTTACTCAGTCATCATCAAAAAGCATAGCACATAATTGCTTAAATTTTGAGGTTATTTTTCAATTTGGATCCCCTTTGAATAGAGTTAGCAATAATGCCTCATGACATACATGGCACTTCATTCATTGTGAAGGTGTGCAGTTTCTCAGCACAAATGCCATTGCTCTGTTGAATTTCACAAGATTTTGGAGAGTTTGTGAGATAGAATTCAAATGCATCCAGTCATCAGTTGTAAACAAGGAAATGTTTAAGTTCAAGACACAAATTTTCATTTAGTTTAGGAAGAGATCTGAATTTTTGTGGATTGAGAGACATAGTTGTAAGGTGAAAAAAAATATAATATATCACTCAAGGTTCATTTTGTGACTCTAGACTTTAGAATGAGGACATCATGCAAGGAATTGATGAAAGGCAAGAAGGGTTTTGAAATTTGCAAAAAGATGACTTGTGAATTTTCTAGCTCCCCCTGAGATGATGATTTCAACCATTTTTCATCAAAATAAAGATATGCAATTTTGAAATCAGAAAGAGATTTCTTCTAGACAACAAAGACTTCCCCTCAACAACTGTATATCCATTTCTTGGTACTTGGCGGAGACACATACTCTCGCATAGTGAAAGTGTCCAGACAAGCATAACTTGTCCTTCTCCAAGTCACCATTTGATATACCAAGAGATTTCAATACAATAAGAGTTGAAGAATTCATTAGCAAAAAGAAGTGGAAGTTAAAACTGTGCAAGTTTTGAAATCAGAAAAGATTTTTCCTTTGAACAATAAAAGCTCCTTGACATATTTGGTTTGCTGATGAAGATTCCTTCATTCGATGGTTAACCTGCAATCCCAAAAAGAATGCTAAATCCCTCATTAAGCTCATTTCAATTCATTTTTCATTTGATTTGAAAATTTAGTGCAAAGGCCTTTATGGTGGAGCCAAAAATTATGTCATCAACATAAATTTGGACCACAATTATTTGATTTTTTACTATTTTTGTGAACAATGTTTGATCAACATTACCTCTAGAATATCCTTTTTCAAGTAAAAAGGAACTCAAACGATCATACCAAGCTCTGGAGCTTGTTTAAGACCATAGAGTGCCTTATTAAGCTTGAAAACATGGTTAGAATATTTTTCATTATCAATCCAGGAGGTTGTTCAACAAAACATTTTTCTTTATATATCCATTAGAATGCCACTTTTAACATCCATTTGAAAGACTTGAATTTCATGGAGGGTGCAAAAGCAAGGAAAATTCTCACAGCTTCTAGTCTAGCTACAGGGGCATAAGATTCTTCAAAGTCAATTCCAAATTCTTGGTTATACCCCTTTGCAACCAGCCTAGCTTTGTTTCTTATTACTTGACCAGCTTCATTCAATTTATTTCTGAAAACCCATCTAGTGCCAATCACGTTTGGTCACTAGGTCTAGGCACTAATTCCCACACTTGATTTCTTTCAAATTGATGAAGTTCATCATGCATAGCATAATCCAATCAGAACTGGATAAGGCTTCATCAATTGACTTGGGTTCAATTTGGGAAATTAGAGCTAGTGAGTCTTCTTCAATGTTTTGCAAAAAGGATGATCTGGTCCTAACTCTATCATTTAGATTGCCAACTACACTGTCTAATGGGTGATCTCTTAGAAATCGAGGTTCAGAAATTACCTGTTGAGAAGTCCCCACTTCTGAATCAATATTACCTGAACCATTTGGAGATGGTGAGTTGTTGTTCAGGTTTTCTTCAATGTTGTTAATCTCCTCAACGGTTGGTGAAGAATCCACAATGAGGTCATCCTCTTCATTGTCTTGTTTTTCCCTGCAAGATTTAGAATCATTAGTGGAAAAGGAATTTTCATCAAAAATAACATGTGGAGATTCTTCAACAGTTTTGGTTTTTAATATGTACACTTTGAAAGCCCTTGACACTTCAGAATAGCCAAGGAAGATAGCTTCCTGACTCTTAGCATCAAACTTGTCAAGGTTTTCTTTGTATTATTGTGTACATAGCATTTACACCTAAAGATTTTAAAATAGGAAACAGTTGGCTTTTTGTTCAATAATTCATAGGGGTTTTCTTGATTTTTGGTCTGACCAATGCTCTATTGAGTATGTGGTTTGCTGTGTTCACAGCTTCAGCCAGAAGGATTTGGGCAAGTTACTCTCAAGAAGCATGGTTCTAGCCATTTCCACAAGAGTTCTGTTCTTTCTTTCCACAACTCCATTTTGTTCTGGAGTTCTTGGTGAAGAAAACTTGTGGAATATCTGAAATTCAGCACAAAAATCAGAAAAGGATGTGTTTTCAAATTTACCCCATGATCAGTTAAGATATTTTGATTTTATATGGATAAGTGGTTAGAGACAGTGGTACAAAAGTTCCTGAATTCAAGGCATGCATCACTTTTGTGGGATAGAAAGATAACCCAGGTAAATCTAGTAAAGTCATCAATGATTACAAACCCATATCTTTTGCCACTTAGGCTTAGAACTCTTGTTGGCCCAAAGAGGTCCATGTGAAGAAGTTCTAGTGGCTTAGATGTGAGTACATCATTGAAGACTTTAAAGGATTTCCTAGTTTGTTTTCCTTTAGCACAGATCCCACAAATTTGACCTTCAACACTAGAAAAAGATTCAGGAAGACCTTAACCAAATTCAATCTTAATCACTTATCCATTGTTCTGAAACTTGCATGGCCAAGTCTTTTGTGCCAAGTCCATGCAATTTCATCTTTATTTGCAACAAAACAAAGATTTTCAGAAAAGTTTTTATTAAGGTTGATCATGTAGACATTGTTTTCTCTTTTTCCAAAGAATTTGATTTTATCAGTTGATGAATCTATTATCTTGCAAAAATCAGATTCAAACACAACTTTGTGACCTTTGTCACATAGTTGGCTAATACTGAGCAAATTATAATCAAGTCCATCAACTAACAAAACATTATCTACTGAATTTGAAGAAGTTTGACCAACCTTACCAGATCCAATGATCTTTCCTTATTTTTACCTCCAAAGGTGACTGACCCTCCCTCCTTTTCAATTAGACAGGAAAATTTGGCTCTATCTCCAGTCATGTGTCGTGAACACCCACTATCAAGAAACCAAACATTGGTGTTGGGTGCACGACCTTCCTGCACAAAGATCAATGGAGAGAAGATTTTGGTACCCAAACAGAGTTGGGACCATCAGTATGATTTAGCAAAGACATCAAATCCTTTCTCACCCAAATTTGATTTGTTTTAGATTTTGTTTTGTTACTTTGGTGTTTTCAGCCTTTTTCTGTTTGTTCTTTCTCTTGGGAGTGAAAGCACCAAGATCTTGTTTTTGGTAGGAGGGGAGTTTTTCATTTGGAAATTTGATTTCAGAGGAGGAGAAGGAATCCATGAATTATGTTGGTACGTCCAGAAATTTGGATAAGGGTATTGAGGATAATACCAACAAGGATTTTCATACCATTGGTTCCAAGAATTAATCCAATTTTCTTGAAGAGTTGTCTTGGAGGTTCAAGGTTTTTCATGGATTATTTATTTTCCCTTTTTCTTATTTTTTAGATTTTTTTGAATTTTTGGTTGAGTTGTTTATGGTTTTTGGTGTTGAACAGGTCGACCTGTCAGGGGACTGTGTCGACCTGACAGTCTTCTTTTGTTTTTGGGGTTTTGATTTGTTTTGAGTTTTGTTTGGGGTTTTGTTTGCTGTTTGTTGGATTTCAGTGTTTTCCAGATTAGGACCCTTAACAAATTTAATCAATGGTGCTTTTCCCTTTTTCTCACCAAATTTATCTTTTGTTGGTTTCTTTTTGTTGAATCCTAATCCATGAGATGTGGTTGTCATGTTGGATCCTAGCAATGCCTCTAGGTTATCTTGGCCTTTTGTGAAGGTTTGGATAACCTCCTCCCTTTCCTTTAGCTGGTTTCTAAGAACTTCAATTTCTTCAATTTTCTGTTGTTTTTCTTGTTTTTTCAATTTCCAGCTTTTCATTTAAGTTTCTGAATTCTTGGGAGGCCTTTTGAGAGGCAAGTTTCAGTTCATCAATTTGATTTAGGAGATTCTCTTTTTCTTCAAGCAGGTCTGTTACTTCAGATTCCAGTTCACAGATTCTATTATTTGAAGATTGATTATGGTAGAGATTTTCAATTTTCTTTTGATGTGTTTGTTTTCTTTTCTCATTTCAGAATATCTTTCAACTAATCTGCATACACATCCTGCCAATCTTCAACACTATAATCTTCAAAGGAAGTATTTACCTTTCCATCTGTGCTGTTGGCCATGAAGCAAATTCCTCACTCTCTGAGCTTGAGGACTTCTTCTCTTCTTCTTCCTCACTTGTGTCTTCGTCAGACCAAGTGGCCACCATGGCCTTTGGCTTCTTATATTTCTGGAATCTCTTGTGCTTTTCCTTTTTGTTCTCAGGACACTCTCCCTTCATGTGTCCTGGCTTGTTGCACCTGTAACAGATAACATTCTCATCAGGTTTATGATTCTTATTGAAATTGGAAGAGGAAATATTCTTCTTACTTGAGGGAAATTTCTTTTTCCCAGTCATTTTCCCTTTCCTATATTTCAAAAATTTCTTGAATTGTCTGGTCATGAGGGCAATCTCATCCTCATTCGACTCAAGTTCTTCAGAACTTGTTTTATCCTGATTTTTATCTTTGTTGCTTGAAGAAGCTTTGAGTGCTATAGGCTTGGTCTTAATGATGTGTTCTTCATTTCTTTTTAAGTTTATTTCATATGTCATTAAAGATCCAATCAATTCATCCAAAGAGATTTTGGACAAATCTTTTGAATCTTCAATAACAGTGGCCTTGGTATGCCAAAGTGAAGAAAGTGAACGCAAAATCTTTTTACCAAGTCTGCATCAGTATACTCCTTACCCAAAGCCTTGAGTCCATTGACTCACCATGAATCTGGCAAACATTTCAGAAATAGATTCATTAGATTTCATCATAAAGAGTTCATATTCTGAAACTAAAATGTTTGCCTTGGTCTCCTTGACCTGAGATGTTCCCTCATAGAGTAATTCGAGTTTATCCCACATCTCTTTGGCAGATTGCACATAGAGATTCTCGAATACTCTTTGGGATGGACAGCACACTGAATCATGTTCATGGCACTATAATTCAGTGTAGCTTTCTTATCTGTTCCCTTGTCCAGGTATCTTCTTCTCCCTGGTTCTCATAGGGACCCACCTCAACTACTTTCCAGATCTCATAGTTCTGGGCCCTCAGAAATACTTGCATTCTGTTTTCCAATAAGAATAGTCCAAACCATTAAAGAATGGTGGCCTATTTATGGAATGGCCCTCAGCTATGAAACCTTTGAGTCCATGACACTAAGTAAATGCACAGAGAGTAGTTAAACAAGTGAACAAACAAACAAGCAAACACAAACACTCAATACTCAGAAACAAAAACTGCTCAGTTCAAATCAGATCGATGTAAACCTTCTCTGATACCAATTGAAGGATCGAAGTAAATGTGTGGAAAAGATCTAGAAGGGGGGGATGAATAGATCTTAGCCACTTTTGCGGAAGCTTAAGCAATTTGAAAACTATTTAGAATCAGAGGCAATGTTATCAGTGAAAAACTACAGATCTGATTAGATTTGAGTGAGTTGAGAAATTTAGATGTGAAGCAAGTTGATTGAGTGAATTAAATACGGATCCTATGAAAGCTTCTAGCGAATGAATCAATCAAACCACAGAAGACAAATGCACAAGGATTTTTAGGTGGTTCGGAAATCACCATGTGATTCCTACATCCACCCCTCACAACCCGTGAGGCTTCACTAACACAACTGGGCTACACACCCAAAGGAGTATGACAACTCCAATACTTCAGAGCATACAACTCACACAACCTCTAGAGAAAGACTACTCTAGAAACACAGAGCAAGACTGCTCAAACCAACCCTGAGCTTACAACTCAGACTGAGCTCGACGGCTCACACCCCTGAGCACAATGCTCACACTAAGACTGCTAGACACCAACTTAAGACTAAGATCCTCTAGCAATAGATCTAGTCAGAGTTTGAGAACTCTAAAGAGAGTTATGCAGAAGTACTTGGATAATCCCAAAAGATATCTCAGAAGAACAGAAGAGAAATAAGTTGAATTGAAAGTCTTCGTTCTTCAGTGTACTCCCTTGTAGAGGCTTGAATTGGGAAGAAGCATGTGAAGCTTGAAGTCCAAAACGATGCTCTGCAATTTGAGAAGTTGGATCTTCTCGAATTCTTCACCAACGAAGTCTTCTACAGGATCTGCCTCCTTGGAATGCTTCAGAGGAATCTTCAGGGCTCAAATTCCAATTCCCACACCTTGAATTGGTGGGAATTGGTCTTCTGGAAGCAATTAGAGAGCAAAGGAAGGAGACACGAGCTCTTCTGGCCGCCAGGAGCTTCTTGGAGGCTCTGAGAGAGTTTGGTCCGTTGTCTCTTGTGAAGGCAGGCCAAAAAGAACCTTTTATACCCTTAGGATTCCAAAGATACCCTTTTGGGGTACAAGGGCACGTTTTCCTAGACAGATTCTGATCGCCCTAGGAGGACACGTGGCAGCCATCAACTTTTAGGATGAAAAGTTTCCGTAGTGTGTCGACCTGCCCTGGTGGTAGTGTCGACACACTGTCCAGAATATGTAGAAGGCTGTTCTGGGAGGAAGGTCCCGTGTCGACCTGCTCTGGAGTGTGTCGACCTGCTTTCCTGATTCCTCAAACTGGCTGTCTGGGAGGAAGGTCCCGTGTCGACCTGCTCTGGAGTGAGTCGACCTGCTTTCCTGATTCCTCAAACTGGCTGTTCTAGGAACTGGGTCTAGTGTCGACCCGCTCTATGAGTGTGTCGACCTGGGTAGGCTTGATTTCTGAAAAACTGCCACTCGTGTCGACACACTATTGACATGTGTCGACACAGTCTCAACATTCTTATGCATTTTGTCTTTAAATCTGTGTTGTTGTGTCGACACCATTGATGAGTGTGTCGAACATCTTCTGCATAAAAATGTTTGTACCTGAAAAATAAACACATATATCATAGTTATAAATGATTATCATGACTATAATGATAAATGTGATTTGAAAAATACTTTTTGAATAGGAACCTCAGGTATGATGTTTTTGACATGTTTCAATTAAATTGCTTTAAGAACACTTCTTGTCATCATCAAAATAGGAGGGAAATGATATGAATTTGCATTCAACCCAACATAAATAACCCCTATCCACTTGGCTTTTGGAGAATCATCCATCAGGACACACATCTGCTCTTCCAGACTCTAGAGTGTTCCAACCGACTTCTGAAGAAGCCCTCATCCTGCCGAATTGCTCCCAGATCTGAAGGAACAAAGGTCGTGAGCACCTTGGATGATCCAACTGAAGAAAAATTTCGAGCCATCAGAGTCTTCTTCCTGGAGCTGAAGCAGAAGAGCTGGTCCCCATTCTTGAAGCAGAAACAGGGACCTTCGAGCCAGTCGTCTTCAACTTGGATTTCAATTGTTCTGACTGGTTCTTTCGTTTCAAACTTACTCTATTGAAGTGTGTGTTGTGAAATTGTGCAATCCTTGTGCCCAATTTCATGTGGTGGTTTCTGAGATTTATGAATCTCACAGTCTGTGTGTTGTGGTGTATCTTTTCTGAACCGGCAAGATAAGCCACATTTGTGTGTGTGTGTGTGGATGGTGGATGTAGGATACACTGTTGAGTAATCCGAACCACCCTAAATCTCTCTGTTCTTGTGGTTTGATTGTATATTGCGGTAGATGCTTGATAAGCTCGTTAGTATTTCACCATCTAACTTGTAGCAACCCAGAAAATTTAATACTTAAAATTTCAAAATAATCATTTCTTTAAATTGAAATAATAGAAACATTCGTACCATTATTGTATATGCAAGAATACACCGAAAAATTTCGTAATAATTATAAATCAACCTCAAATATTATCCCTAAGTGTTCCACGAAGAAATTCGTGCAACAAAATTCTATTGGCCAAGTGTACGTCACAATGTGACTAATTATCCAAATTAGGAAACTAAGTCGGAAAACCGTTAACACGGAAAGATAACGTGTCCATAAATTAAACGATTATGTTGGACGGACTTTCAACATCATGAAATGATTAACATTATCATAACTGGACCAATGGACCTCTCATAGTCCATGAATAAATTAGGTAAGAAGAATATAATAAAATTCGTAACTCTATTATTTCTAATTAAAAGGGAAATCCCAAAGGATAAAATCTAATAAATAATGGGCTTCGATAAATGGACCATATAAAATTTATTGGGCCATAATAGGGATTTTTAAAAGAAGAATAATA
>JACBKR010006177.1:0-14097 GCA_014218235.1 Colocasia esculenta | reverse complement strand
TTTAATTTTCAAGAATAATTGATTTCTTTATTAAGTATTTAATTTTAATTTTTTTAAATAATATGCAGGATTATCCGTCGCGAGATGTTGGACGAGACGACGACCAGGATGAGGATGACACTATGCGGAGGATTTGTGATTTCATTTAGTTATGTGCATGTTGTCATTTTATTATGGATGTATGATGTTTGTGTGTTTGTATTTTATGTGATGAATTTGAGGTTTGTATGGATGTATGATTAGTTTGTGTGTTTGTATTTTATGTGATAATTTGAACTTTGTGGAGATTGTGATTTGTGTAGTTGATTATTGTGGTTTTGTGGTATTATTATTTATCAGGTGATATTGTTATTATCAGGTGATTTATTGTTGTTTATGTAATTTCTAAAAAAAAAATATTGTCAAATTAGCGACCGAATAGCGACCGATAGAATTCCGACGCTGATCGGTCGCTAAAATGGTCGCTTCATCGATAGCGACGGACAATATTTGGTCGCTAATTCGGTCTCTAACTTAGCGACCGCCTTAGCGACCATAAATATCGGTCGCTGTTAGCGACCGTAACAGCGACCAACTATCGGTCGCTGTGGGCGACCAATCTGCGACCGAAAAGGGCGGTCTCTATTGCGATAAACTTTGCGACCGATATATTTCGGTCGCTATCAGAGACAGATTTTGCGACCGATAACAATCGGTCGCTGTATAGCGACCGATATATAACGACCGATTTGATCGTCTCCACTTCGGTGGTTAGTCGGTCGCCGATCGGTACAGCGACCGAACAAAGACCGAATAGCGACCGAACCTGTCGGTCGCTATTTCCGCTTTTTCTTGTAGTGATGGGACAACTCATGTTCTGGAATCATCGTACTGGATTGGAAGTCACTTCCCATAGATCCAGATTGCTTCCGCTAGGATTATACATGTTTCTGACATAGAGATTATGGGACAACTCATGTTGGGAATCTAATCTCCTCTCAATTCCAAAATCTAATCCTAGGAGCACATCTCCTAGCTCATCTCTCATCTATCCAACTTTTGTGGAGTCGATAAGGGAGTTATAGCTATATAATCCCATGAACTTCATCTTAGAAGAAGAATAATTAAGTACTTCCAAGACCCGAAATGGTGGGAAGCATTCATTACCCTCTGTTCTTTTTTTTTTTTTTTTTGACACGTACCTCTAGGTCTTCTCTTTCTCGCCTCTCTTGCTCTGGATAATGTCTATCACGAACTTAAGTATCAAATGGAATAATACCAAAAATTAAATAACAAACCATAGCACAAATGGAATAATAACAAATAAACTCCAACTCATTGATAATCCATAATCTCCATTACAACCACCAACAACTCATCAAGTTTCATGAACTAACTATTACAATGACTAATCAGAGCCAAAACTAGGGTCTAGAGTACTTCATTGAAAACCAACTATTACATAAGGACTAATGACTCACTAACTCATAACTATACTAATTAACTAACTACTAGAAAAAGCGGTTTTACCGACGGATATTTCCGACGGAATTTTTCCGTCAGAAAATCCGTCGGAAATACCAATTTCCGACGGATTTTCGAACGATTTCCGACGCAATTATCGAAATTTCTGACGATTTCCGACGGAATTCTTTTCGTCGGTAATATTCCGACCAACTATTTTCGAGGGCAATTCCGAGACTTTTGACGGAAGCCGTCAGAAAATCTATTTTTGACGGATTTCCGACGAAAAGAGGCCGTCGGTAATGCCGCATTTTCTGTGGTTACTATACAAGATAGCTGATCGGGTCACTCCTAAGTATCCTCCTCAGTCCCCTTCTCGTGACTATGGTCATCATCCGACTCACCTGAACACATGAAATATAAATACACAGGATGACATTACAAGAAAATAATGATTTTAGCGACGGTATTTAGCGACAGAAGTTTTGTCGTCGCTAATCCATCGCTAATTAGCGATAGGTAAGTGGCGTACCTGTTTCCGCGGTGGATTAGCGACGGAATTTTAGTTGTCGCTATTCCGTCGCTATTAATTTTACTCCTGTCGCGCTTTCCTTTCCCTCCCCCCTCCCCTTTGATCGAAAACCCCATTTCCCCTTATCTTTTTCCCCTCCCTTCCACAACGTTTCCCCGTTCTCTTCTTCTCTCATCGGAGCTCCATCTGCCGCACGTCCCGCCGCCATCGTTCGCCCATCGCGGAGGTAGCCAGCTATCGTCGCCGACGTCTCTCCCCTCCCCGAACGTGCCGCCGCCATCGCTCGCCCGTCGTCGGAGGCACACTGCGGCCATCGGCCCTCCCCCGTTGCCGACGTCGTGCATCCCCCCCTCCGCCGAGCGTCCAGCCGCCATCGCGGTAAGTCCCTCACTCTCTCTCGCCAGCTGCAGTTCGCCACCAATCACTCGGTATGGACAATTAACTTCACATGATCCATGGAAACTGGTAGCGCTGCGCTTTGTGGTCTTCTGGGTTTCACACTATTTTGGGTCATCCAACTGCTTTGATTTCTGGTGTTTGAGAGAGGGTTTCATCTGGGAAATGCAGGGCCCTTCTTTTGACGAAGCTGCTGCTGAAACAAGATGAAGGCTACGGCCAAAGAGACGGGGACCCAGGGCAGGATCATAACGTTTCATCCTCTGATCATGCCAAGGCCGACGGCTCGTGGCTCGATTTGGACACCATAAACGACCTATCCAAGTAAAACATGCACTACGTGCTCCCTGTTCAGTCGGTTCGTCACTTCTTTTCTAACATCTGGGTTCCCTTGCTCTAGCAGGTACGGGGGTCTCCAAGCTTACGTCCGATCCAACCTCGCAAATATACTGTGTGTGTGATGAGCTATCCAGGCGTTTTCGGGTCGGTAAAACGAATCTATAAAATAATAAAGGGCTTTTCTGTTTCCATGTCTCTTGTACAACGCTTTGGAAAGCCTGATATATTTCTGACTATTACTTGCAATCCAGATTGGAATGATATAAAAGCAGAGTTATAGCCATGGGAATATACATTCAATAGACCAGATATAACATCAAGGATTTTAGAGCCAAACTTCAAGACTTAAAAGATAAGTTGTTCAAAGAGGGTATATTTGGTAAAGTAGCAGCTCATGTGTATGTTATTGAATTTCAAAAGAGAGGATTGCCACATGCTCACTTTTTGATAATATTGAAGGAAGAACACAAAATCACATCTCCAGAAAAATATGACAATTTTGTGTCAGCTGAGATACCAGATGCCAATGTCGACAAGGAGCTTTATGAATTGGTTCTAAAACACATGATGCATGGTCCATGTGGAAATTTAAGACCGACTTCTCCATGTATGAAAGGGGGTCGTTGCAAGAGTCATTTTCCTCGTCCTTTTTGTGAAAAGTCTATGCAAGGAAACAATTCATATCCGATGTATCGAAGAAGAAATGATGGAAAACAAGCTAAAGTTAGAAATCATATTTGGATAATAGATGGTTGTACCATACAATCCATATTGCTAAAAAGGTACAATTATCAATCAATGTTGAGATTTGCTCTTCTATAACAGCTGTGAAATACCTATACAAGTATGTGTATAAAGGACATGATCGTGTTTCTATGTATATATATGGTGAAAATGATAAACAGACAATTGATGAGATCAAAAACTATCAAGATGGAAGATGGGTATCTCCACCTGAAGCAATATGGCGAATATTTCAATTCAATCTTTATGAAATGTATCCTTCTGTAATCCCATTGCAGTTGCATCTCCCCAACAGACAGATGGTGACATTTAGAACAAATGAGAATTTACATGATGTAGTCGCTGAACATTGCACAGGAAAGACTATGCTTACAGAATTCTTCACAACAAATGCAACTGATGTTGAGGCACGAAAACATCTTTATAGAGAATTTCCAGAACATTATGTTTGGAACAAAAGCAAACTATGTTGGACTCCTAGAAAACTAAAGCAAGCAATTGGACATATAAATACAACAAATCCATCAGAAGGGGAAGACATATGTTAAGATTACTTTTGAACCATGTGCGTGGTCCCACATCTTTAATGACTTATACAGTGAGTGGTGTTACATATTCTACTTTCAAGATGCTGCCTAAAAATTAGGGTTGCTAGAAAATGATAATGCGGTATTTTGTTGTTTAGAGGAAGCTATACAATATCAGATGCCATATTCTTTGCGCAGACTCTTTGCCACAGTTTTAGCATTATGTGAACCAGATGATGTCAGCATATTGTGGAATAAGTTTCATATTTATATGTGTGAGGACTATGCAAGAATGGTGATTTCACATTTACAGAACAAATTATGGCAACTTTACAAGACACAAAATATTCTTACAAAATTGGGAAAGGATATTGTACATTATGATCTACCTCCAATCGTCACGGATGAAGCATCAGACAAATCAAGAGAAATGTTGGATGAATTAACAATTCAAACACCACCTGAAGATATGCTTGCAATCACTTTGCTTAACGATGATCAAAAAAATGCATTCAACTGCATAATGGATAATGTGAATACAGAAAATGGAAGCATATTCTTCATTGATGGACCAGGAGGAACAGGAAAAACTTTTTTATATCGTGCATTGTTAGCACAAATAAGATCAGTTGGCCAAATAGCATTAGCTACGGCAACATGTGGTGTTGCAGCATCTCTTTGCCAGGTGGACGGACAGCTCATTCAAGATTTAAAATTCCCCTTGATGTTAATGAGACATCAGTTTGTGGCATAAGAAACAAAGTAGTTTGGCTGAGTTAATTAGAAAATGTAAATTAATCATATGGATGAAGCCCCAATGTCAAAAAGGTTTGCGATTGAAAGTTTGGATAGGACATTGCAAGATATAATGGATTCAGATTTGCATTGGAGGAAAAGTTATGTTATTTGGGGGAGATTTTCGGCAAGTGCTTCCAGTGGTACTTAAAGGAACAAGAAATCAAACAATTGAAGCATCTCTCGTCAAATCATACTTGTGGCCCTTGATGACAAAATTATACTTGAAAATAAATATGCGTGCAAGAGATGATCCAGAATTCTCAAATTTTTTGCTGCGTATTGGTGATGGAGTAGAAGAAACAATAGACAACGATATGATTCACATTCCAGAAAATATGCTTATACGATGTGATAAAGAAAGAGAATCAGAAGATATATTGATTGACACAATCTATCCAGAATTATATGCACAATATGTACATGTAGCTTATGTTGCAAATAGAGCTATACTGACTACAAAAAATGAATATGTTGACAATCTCAATGAGATGATCATAAAAAAATTTCCAGGAGAAGAGACAATATATTATAGTTTTGATTGTGCAGTTGATGAAGTAGATTGCAACTATCAAGTTGAATTTTTGAATAGTTTAACACCGAATGGGATGCCACCTTCAAAGTTGACTTTAAAAAAACATTGTCCAATAATGCTATTGAGGAATTTAGATCCACCTAATGGACTTTGTAATGGTACAAGATTAGTCTGCATTGATCTACAAAGAAATGTCATCAAGGCTAAAATTGCAGTTGGTCAACATCTGGTAAAGAAGTGCTGCTTCCAAGAATTTCTCTATATCCGACAGAATCTGACAAATATCCTTTCAATTCAGAAGAAAACAATTTCCTATACGTTTATCATTGCATGACCATAAATAAGGCACAAGGTCAAACAATTCCAAATGTTGGAATATACTTGCCTGAACCAGTATTTTCACACGGTCAACTTTATGTGGCAATGTCAAGAGGAATATCCAAAGATACAACAAAATCTTATAAAAACAACAGATGGTTATGCTGAAAAATATCATGACTACACAAGAAATATTGTTTACAAGGAAATATATGAACCATGTAATTGTAAGTACCAATAATATCCTCTAATCATTATCATTTTAATATTAAAATATTTCAATATCATATACAATATTTGACTTCTTCTTATTTTTTATAGAACATGTCAAGTGATTATATATTGTTGAAAGAATTACTCCTCAATTGAAGAAATGAAAGATAAAATGCAAACTTTTGAAGAAAGATAAGCCCTATGACTTCTCAAGGAACAATAAATTGGAAGAGTAGTCAACATGTGCTTAGTAGATGAACAAGTAAGTATTTTTTCCATATCATTTACATTTTTATTTATTATTATTCATAAATCTGCACATATTTATATTCTCATATTTGAAATATTTTTTACAGGGCACTACAATACAAGGTACAATGTTTTAGAAACTATACTAATATTTGACCAACTACTCTCAGAAGACAAATTCTATTTCATTTCAAATGGGTACATAAAAGAGGCGAATCCAAAGTTCAATAGAGGATCTCCCATACAACATCACATTCACAAGGGACACTATCATCTCTGAGACAATCCATTTAATACAAGCACAACTAGCATTGAAAAACAAGATTGGGTGATGGAAAGGAAACATACTCAACAATATCAAAGTTATTGAACAACAGAACTGAAGATGAAGTCATAGGTGAATATATTCATAAAATGTATATTTTTAAAAACTGCATATATTTGTGTTGATAATAACATTATTATTTTTTCTTGTAGATTTGATAGCTGTTGTCATCAAAACAGATGAGCCAACAATAGTAACAAGAAGAGCAGATGGGAAACAAATACAAAGACAAAATCTTGTCTTAACAGATAATTCGTACTTACTTATAATCACAATTTATTATCACACTATGTACAAAATAAAAATTATTTCTCATTATATTTTTTATTGTGTTAGATGTTCAAATACAATTATGCTAACTATATGGAAAAGTTTTGTTGAGAAAGAAGGACGGATGATATTGCATACCATTGATGAAAAACCAATCTAATGGCAACATCACTACGAACCATCAATTTAGAGGTAACAAATTTCAATCTACTATGTCTTTCAATTATGAAATATTATTTTTTTGTGAATACAATCTCTGATTACACTTACATTTCTATTATTTTCACCAGGTAACTTTGGGTTGAAAACAACACATCAAACTCAAATTTACATTAATCCTGATAATGATCAAACAACTACAATAAACATTGGTAAGAAATTTTTAATATATTGTTAATAAATATATTATAAATATATATTTTATTCTATATTTTTTAGGATATAATTAATAAATATTATTTGTTATTCTTCTTAAACAAGGCAACACAAAAAGTAGAAGAAATATTAAGAAGGGCTGGCCATGAGAAAGCTGAAGATACTACATTCTTAAAACCAAAAAAAGTTTCAATCAATGAGTTGAAAGAATATACAAAAAATAAACATGCAGAGGTACAGTATGATGTTATGTGTACTATACATTGACATATACATCTATAAATGTTGATATACATCTAATATATTGATATGTTATGCTCTTCCTTCATACAGAATGGTCTTTTTGAGGTCCAAATATCTATAGTTGATGTCAACACAAATCAAGACCCATGGTACTTAGCATGTGAACATTATAACAAGACAGTTACGAAGGAGAATGAAATATATTCATGTTCAAAATGCGCAAGAAATGATATCACACCAACAATCAGGTAAGTGCATAAAATTCTTGGGCTAAATTTATTATATGTATGTGTGTTAAATCAAATTTTTTTTTCATAGGTACAATTTAAGGGTGAATATTGATGATGGTACATCAAATATGTGGATTACATGTTTCAATGAAGAGGCAGAAAAAATCATTGGAATTTCAGTGGAACAATTGAAAGAAAAAAAGGTCATTATTACATTTTTTAACTCCAAAGTTATTACTATCGAACCTGTTTTATATATTCATAGTAATCTCTAAAGTGATGGTCTAATCTCTCTATAAATCTTTATAGGATACAAACATTTCAGACTATATATCTACGATAGAACTGCATCAACAAACAATATCTCTTGGCAATTAAAATGACAAAAAGGTTTGGCAAATTTGAAGGTTACAATTATATATGTGTGAACGCGGACAAATCAGAAATGCCAGTTCATGAACATGAAGATGAAGATGATGTAAATGCGGAAGAAAAAGAGAAAGAAGAAAACAAAATATTCAAAAGAAGAAGACTTATTTGCAAGATAATTAGCATACAAAAATTACATTTACAGTCACTTTGATACTGTGTTAAATCATGGAATTGTTCATTTTATTTTGTGACTATGATAACTATTTGTTTGGATTAATTATCATTTTCATATATTATGTCTGAACTGATTATCAAAAAAATTCTTTGAAATTTTACATAATTTTTTCAAAGTATATTTTATGTTGAAAGAAAAAAACTCTTAAAAATTTATAATATTATAATAGTCATGTTACTAAGATCTTTATTTGTAGTATGCAAAGTTCATAAGTCAAAAATATTTGATTCGAATTAGTCCCGCATCATCCTTCTCCTCCATATTTCCAAGTCAAACAAAGTCCTTTCGAATGTTGAGTTTACTCAACTCTTTCTTTTTACATTAAAAATCCTCTTAAGCAACTATAATATTATTAATAGTGATTTCACTTAGATATTTATTTGAAAAATATGAAGACCAATAGTTAAATATTATAACAAATATATTTCAAGAAAATATGTAATATGTTTTTTTTTCTAATTTCATATTTGCTAGCAATGTAATCATATAATTAATATATGATTTTTATAATATCACAATTATATAAATATGGCATTACATAATAAAATAGTCACAATAATTAATAAATACACATATTAAATTTTTTTTACACATTTAATTCTACTAAATCCTCACGCATGAAACAATATTTTAAAGTAAGATATTTCGTACTTACATCATTGTCGTCGGACCAAGAGCTGCTCTCTCTCCTATTACCCATCGGACCTTTCACGCTACGTCCACTGCACGCCCACCGTCAGCACTTGCAGCAGCCCCAACATTAGCTTGGGGTGTGTGCAAGGTACAACACGTTGCGTCAGATAGAGATGGACAATTTATCTGCTGGGGTCATTGGTCAAAGTAGAGTCTAAATCCACAATTAACTTTAAGAAACAATATGATGAGGACAACACCTCTCATGCAAGGTTTAACAAGTCTCTTCAACGTATATACCCATCTCCAAACAAAGGACAATAGTGTAGTGAGTGAATCCATTTTTTTAGAAAAAAATATTACTTAGTTAAATAGGCAACATAGCTATGGTAAATTGCTTGATAACACATAGCCACCCCACTCTGTGATGCGTCACGTGCGTGACTGTGGCCGGTCGGCGAGGAATGTCACATGCACTGATCTATTGCCATAGCATGGAGCGCGGTCCTCACATTCTTTTTATAATATCTGTAGCGTTTTTTTATTTTATTTTTTTCATTGTCAATTATATTGTATAAAATTTTGTGTATATATCTATAGATTGTCCTAAAACTGTTATTTTCATTTCAAATATTTGTTTATGTTGATGAAGATATTTAATATTTTGGTGATAATTAAATTTCAATGCACTTTCTGAACTTTATATAATAAACAAATGTGATCATTTAAATATTTTACATAAAAAGATTGATTTTATATGTTTTAAAATTTTCTATGTGATGTTATTTTGAAATTTACATTAAATTATAAACATTACCTTTGCTCTAGAATCATTATTCATTTGAAAAAAAAAATCATTTGCAGCTCATGTTTATTGTCTATTTTTTTTTCACAACAACACTGATATTTAAAAAATTAAGTACGAAATATCTTACTTTAAAATATTGTTCATGCGTGTGATGTTATTATTAAATAATTTTAAAAATAAAAATAAAAGATAATTTTTCATATATTTCGAATAATAAATAAGGAAGGATAATTTTCATTTTGAATAATTTCTTTTAAAAAAATTTCACGATAGAGACTATTTTTTACATTGAAAATTTTAACAAGTATACTAAATAAAGGAGAGATAGGAAAAGGAGTCTAGCATTTATTAGGAAGTGGGATAGTCTAAATAAAAGAGTAGGTCATGGATGAGTTTCAATAGTTAAGTAATATATTTGTTTACGATACATACATATTTTTAAGATTAGATTTATCAAATTTATAACACTTTGTCTCGCATCAACCAAACTCATCGTCCCAATAACAAAGGCTTCAACTTCAGAGGGAAACTCTAATTATAAGAGTTAAATGATGGTGTATGGATACAAATCTTAAAATTGATAACTATTATAGTATATTCTATGAAGGTAATTCTGCTAAAAGTAAATTAAAATACTCTGATTGATTGACATTAAGATATATGGTCAAAAATATGTATTCAAATAAAAGAGAATATCTAGTTTTACAAAAAATTTACAAGGTAATTATTCTACTTAGAGTAAATGATTTTATGTTAGTTAACTCTTTTTAATGTTGTCAACTATTTTACTAAATGTCTTCTCTTCATTCTAGTTAATCAGAAGAAGATTATGATCACCAAAGTAAAATATTTATTTGACACTGCTAGCTACATAATACAAATCTTTTGGTTGATCATAAATATTTATCTTTTAAGTTGTCAATAACTTTCCTGATAACAAGATATCTATATATTATATATGATTTTTTGCTTGTTATGGTTATTTTGATAACCTAGAAAAATATAATATACTATACATGCAACACTTGAAATGTAAAATTTTCATAAGTTGGATAATTCTCCATCACGTAGAAATCTTTAAATTTTATTGTTCTCAACCATTTTATAATATACTTCAGTACTTTATAACATCAATGTCTATAGATATGCATATTAGTCTTATATATATATATACACTATATTATATATATAATACAGTGACATGCTAACACATGTTTACATTCTTGGTCAATGTAAAAAGATTGAATACTAATTGTATATTGATTTCGAGTAAGAAGTAATTGATTACATATTATAATTAAATGTATAAACACAGTTCAAGATAAAAACGAAAGAATGAACTCAAATAAAATAGATATCCTAAATTATGAAGCAGCATGTTGATGGAAGAAAAATTGTAAATATGTATTTTTGTGGACTCTCTAATTACATATATAAATAAGATTTCAAAGAGAAAAAAGGTAAAAGACATATTAATAGACTAAAGAGAGAGTGAGCTGGGATCTAATTTTGTAAGGGATAGGACGGGAAAGTTGCATATTAATATTAATATGATAAATAATTCCAACCCCAAATACATAAATTATGATATGATTGTATGAAACATAGAAAAAAAATACATACCGATACGAGCCTGAAAAAACTAAAAGAACTCCTATTTTTACGATCAAAAGGGTAAAAGAAAAAAAAAACGATCCTAGTATAAACAATTAAACACCTTAAGTAAAGACATGCAGGCACTTATTCAAATAAAAAATGTTTAACATAGTACCATAATCATATAAATAAAAAGTTTAATTAAAGAGAGAGAGATTGAGAAAACAAAGGTAGAGAGAGAGAGGAGGTATGGGATACCAAGTCAGGGCGTCAGGAGGTGGCGGAGATACACGGCGGGAGTGCGTGGCGGAGGGAGGGGAGGTGGGCGAGGACGGCGGTGGTAATGCCGAGGTGTGGGAGTGGATCTTCGACTGGCTCGTCACGGATGACAGTAGGGTGCCCGGGTGGAGCAGGGGAAGCCGCCCCAACAGCAGTAGCAGCAGCAGTCGAGTGGGACGCAACAAGTGCCAGGGATTGGGGGCTGTTCCCACAACGCATAGGCCAAGACTTTCTGCAGTCGTGCGACACCAAGTTCTGCCAACTCATCTCGTCTTTCTCCAGTCGATCTCTGCAACGACAGTCAGCTCAAGGTAATAAATATTTTTCTTGAAGAAATAAATCCATCTTGCAATAAAAATGAGATGATTTACAAGGGAAGCCTTAGAGAGACGTTTTGTAACTCTTTCTCGACCCATAAAATTTCTTACAATCCCCCCCCCCCCCCACGTTCTTATTGCAGTATAGATTTTACAATAAATATCTATTTTTTTCGGTTTTATCTTGTTAATTGCTCCTAACCAATCTAACACAATTTTATCACACTTGCATACCATACTAAATATATTCCTCTTTACAGTCACCTTAAAGGAGAACGGAGAAAAAAAATTTAAGGGTTTATTTTCATATATATATATATTTTAAAAATTACTATTTATATATATTCTAATCTACATCAATTATCTAAAATACTCCAATCTACTATAATAATTGCAATTATACCTTTTTACTGAAGATGTGTAATTTTTAAAAAATTGCATAGATACCCTATAAAAATATAATTGCAACCATTATAAACAGATCAAAAAATTTAAGATAATGATATATATTAAAAATACACAAAGAAATAACGTAAGGATAGACATATATATATTAATATATATATATATATCCCAAAACCAAGAAACAACATCGCACGACGAAAAAGAAACAAAATTGCACCAATAAATCTTTCAATACTCTTCTGTCTCTCTAGCTTGTTGTAGAGCTGTAAATGGATCCGGATATTATCCGGATCCGATTCGAATTCGTATCCGGTTAAGCAGATATTATCCATTTAACATATATCGTCGGATCGGATTTCAGATATGGATAATATCCGGATAATAAACAGAGCGGATACAGAATTGAGTGATCCGCTCCGTTAAGATCCGCTCCGAAATCAAATAAATCATGATCGTTAGATCTTAGATAAGGATTCTTATATTAATATAAACTATATATAAAAAACCCTAACCACCCCACTCTAAGGATCATGACCGTTAGATCTTAGATCGGGGGTGAGGACTTCACCTTCTCACCTCTGCATTGCTTCCACCAGCCCGCCACCCGCCCGCCGCCGTCTTGGCCATGGACGCCCTCAACGCCTCGGCTGCCGCTACCACGTCCAACTCCCAGTCTCCATCTTCTCTCCGAGCTGGAGAAGCAGCCTCTCCAGGCGTCGTACTACCCTGGTGGCTGTTCCAAGGGTAAAGATCCTCGGCCTCCCCTCCTTTTTCCTTTCTTTCCTACGTTGATTGCGGATGGCCCTTGTGTGTTATTCTTTCACGTCCAGATAAAGAAAAGTACTCAGATCTCAGCTACGATGGCGGCAACGCGAGCATCGTCCCTTCTTCAGGAGCCCTGGCTCCCGCCCCTCTTCCAAATGTAAATTTCAGTATTCCTTCGCCCCCGAACAGGAAGAATCACGAAAGCTAGGCCTTTATTCTTTTTCTTTTTCCTCTTTGGTTAGTTTGTTCTGGTTGTGTTGATCGAAATTTCTTTTCACCATCTTCTACATGGAAGGATGCTACCATGGGTTTGGTTTGAGTGCAGCGACCGGCAATGGGTGGAACCACTGATTCCGGCATGGAAGGTCCCCCTTGCGGTACCCCTCCACCTGGCCTTCCCTACTCTCTCTCTCTCTCTCTCTCTCTCTCTCCTCTCTCTCTCTCTCTCTCTCTCTCTCTCTCTCTCTCTATTCCCCTCGGCGGCACCCCCCATCTGCGATCCCCCCCCCCCCCCCCCTCCGGCGGCACCCCTCCCCCAGTCCTCACTCCTCACTGGTCTCATATTTCAACTGGATAATATCTGAATCCGCTCCGAATCCGATCATTATCCGACTAAACTATCTGCTTCGTATTCGAATTTTATTCGGAACGGATACGGATTATCCGATTAATATTCGGAGCGGACACAGAAAACCTATATCCACTCCGTATCTGCTCCGTTTACAACCTTAGTTTGCTGCACATCTCATGAAATGTCACGTACGTGGGCGGGGGGCCGAAGGAATGTCGACACTGCCAAGCGTGATGCATCGCCGTGCTAGGCAAGGGGGCGAAGGGTGGCAGCATATATCATCACCATCCCTCTCTCTCTCTCTCTCTCTCTCTCTCTTCTCTCTCTCTCTCTCTCGTCACTATGCCACAGCCCACGCCCCCTCGAGTACACATCCAACTAGCAAAATAGCGAGACCCGAAGTCCTCCTGACAAGGAAGGCGGACCGGTCATGATCCCAATCTTGTCCGTTTTTACGTCTCATTTATATAATACGGTATATGTTTTAATAGTTAGTAAAAATCAACACATAAGATCTAATATTTTTTTGGTGCAAAAAGAACATTTTCCTTTTCGACTTCAAGTATGTTCTAAAAAAAACTG
>JACBKR010006176.1:0-14159 GCA_014218235.1 Colocasia esculenta | reverse complement strand
GAGGAACTCGCTACAGATGGGCATGGTAGAAGGTACTCTACAAGTTTTCTCCTTATCAGCATTTGTCTTATTTAATACTTGAGCAACTCATTCCTTTATATCTCAAAACTTGTCTGATACCCTGACTGAAAAACCTATATTCATGGGTTGTGAGTTCTCTATCACAGTGCCACTAGGAGAAATGGAGAAATTGAACAAATACTTTCCCTCTGCCGATGTAATGATCGAAGATAATAACCTAAAAGCCGACCTGGTGTGTATGCCCATGGAAGGCTATGATGTAAATTTGGGAGCCGACTGGTTGTCCACTTATGGGGCAAGTGTCGATTGTAAGAAAGGAAGGGTGACCTTTAGTGATTCCTAAATTGGCATTCTCTGGGATTAGACATAAGAGACGGATCTTTCTAGTCTCTGCCATAAAAGCCCACAACATGATAAGAAAGGTTGCATTGCTTTCCTAGCAGCCGTAGTTGTTGAAAAGAATGGTTCTAAGATAGAAGACATCCACATAGTTCACGATTACCCCGATGTGTTTCCTGAAGATCTGCCAGGGATTCCCCTGGAACGTGATGTCAACTTCACCATAGAATTGTTCCCGAGAGCTGCACCGATATCGCGTCAACCGTACCGGATGTCACCTGCCGAGCTAAAGGAGTTGAAGCCCCAGTTGATGGAGCTGCTAGAGAAGGGGTTCATTAGACCAAGTAATTCCCCATGGGGAGCACCAGTGCTATTCGTTAAGAAAAAAGATGGATCGATGAGGCTATGCATCGACTATCGTCAACTCAATTAGCTTACCAAATATCCGGAGCTCAATATTTCTCCAAGATCGATCATCGATCTGGCTATCATCAAATGAGGATCAAGGATGACGATATCTTCAAAATGGCTTTCAGGAGCAGGTATGGACATTATGAATTCGTCGTTATGCCTTTTGGTCTAACCAATGCTCCTGCAGCCTTTATGGAACTTATGAACAATATATATCGGCCATACCTTGACAAGTTCGTGGTCGTCCTCATCGACGATATCCTCATATATTCAAAGACCAAAAAAGAGCATGAAGAACATCTGAAGATTGCACTGCAAGTCTTGCGAGACAACAAACTGTATGCAAAGCTTAGCAAGTCTGAATTCTGGCTCGAAGAAGTGTCCTTCTTTGGCCATGTCATCTCAAAGGACGGCATCTCCGTTGATCCCTCCAAAGTCGAAGCTGTACTCAATTGGGAGAGACCAACCAACATCACTGAGATAAGAAGCTTCTTAGGACTGGCTGGCTACTACAGCGGTTTATCAAGGACTTCTCCAAGATCGTCGTTCCTCTCACAAGACTGACATGAAAGGAGAATCCGTACTCCTGGAATAAAGAGTGTGAGAAAAGTTTTCAAACTCTTAAAGATTGCCTGACTTCAGCACCTGTTCTCGCTCTGCCAATAGAGGGAGAGGGTTTCTCTTTCTACACCGATGCCTCAGGGATTGGGCTAGGGTGTGTACTGATGCAAAAGTAGAAAGTCATCGCCTACTCTTCTCGACAACTGAAGACTCATGAAGTCAACTATCCCGTGCATAATCTTGAGTTGGCTGCCGTGGTCTTCGCCTTGAAAATCTGGAGACATTACCTCTACGGAGAAATGTTCACTCTCTACTCAGACCATAAAAGTCTGAAGTATTTATTCTCCCAGAAAGAACTCAACATGTGACAGAGAAGATGGATAGAATATCTGAAGGATTTCGACTTCAACATCCAATACCATCCAGGCAAGGGTAATGCCATGGCTGATGCTATTAGTAGGAAGCCAATGGCATCTGTTTCAAGTCTAGTCCTGGCGAGATGCAACTACTGGAACAATTCACAAGGTTAGACTTAAATTTTGAACATAGGGATGATCGAGTATTGGTTGCCAATATCATGATTCAATCTGACATGCTAGAGGAGATCAAAGTTCAACAGGATGATGATCCATTCTTAGTTCGCGTCAAGGAAACTCTAGCCGAAACATCGGACATGTTTTGACCGAAGATGAAGGCTTGTCTTTCAAGGAAGGACATGCGTTCCCGATAATGAAGAACTAAAGTGGAAGCTAATGGATGAAGCTCACAAGACAAAGTACACTATTCATCCAGGAGGCACCAAAATGTATCAAGACATGAAGAGAATGTTTTGGTGGCCGAACATGAAGAGGGAGGTAGCTGAACATGCCGCTCACTGCCTTACATGCCAACAAGTAAAAGTGGAACACCTGCGCCCTGCTGGTGTACTCAGACAGCTAGATATTCTAGAATGGAAATGGGAAAGTATTGGCATGGACTTCATCATGGGTTTACCCAAGACTCGTGGTAGACTCGACACCATATGGGTCATCGTCGACCGACTAACCAAATCCGCCCATTTTCTGCCTATAAAGAGTAAGTGGTTGGTGGAGGTACTGGCTGCCCTATATGTCAAGGAGATAGTAAGACTGCACAAAGTTCCATCATCTATTGTCTCGGATCGAGATCCATGATTTACATCTCATTTATGGAAAGGACTGCAAGGTGCACTGGGTACTAAACTCAACTTTAGTACAGCATTCCATCCACAAACTGATGGGCAAACTGAAAGAACCAACCAAATAGTGGAATACATGTTGAGAGCTTGCACATAGACTTCCAAGGATATTGGAACGAGCATCTATCCCTTATTAAGTTCGCCTATAACAACAGTTACCAGGCAAGCATCAAGATGGCGCAATTCGAAGCACTCTAGGAAGGAATTGTAGATCTCCTGCATGCTGGAATGAGGTTGGAGAACAGCAATGGCTAGGCCCGGACATGGTGCAACATACCACAAAGGACGTACAAGTGATTAGAGACCGGCTTAAGACTGCTCAGTCAAGATAAAAGAGCTATGCCGACAAAAGAAGGCGTGACTTAGAATTCCAAGTCGGTGATCATGTGTTCTTAAAGGTGTCACCTACATTGGCATCCAAAGATTTGGAGTGAAAGGAAAGCTCAGTCCTATATTCATTGGTCCTTTTGAAGTACTCAAAAGGATTGGTGAGGTTGCATACCGATTGGCATTGCCTCTAGATCTGGCATATGTACACAATGTGTTCCATGTCTCCATGCTCAGGAAGTATGCATATGATCCTACCCATATCATTCGCCACGAGAAGTTGGTGCTGAACAAGGATGTGACATACGAAGAGAAGTCAGTCAAGATCCTGGAACAGAATGTTCAACAGCTCAGGAACCGATCCATTCACGTGGTTAAAGTCTTATGGAATAACTGCGGAGTGGAAGAAGCCACATGGGAACCGAAGGGAGTAATCAGACAGAAGTACCCTGATCTTTTCGGTATGTCATTCCCTCCTAAATGATCATATGAATTTGGGGACCAAATTCTTTTTAACAGGGGGAGGATGTAGCAACCTAGATTTTTAGAATAAAAATTAATAAATTAAAAAATAAAAGCAATTAGAAAATCAAATAGAAGAAAATGAAATAAAACCCATTAAAAAAAAGAAGTAATGGGCTTTGTTAAATGGACCCATTAGAAATTAGGGGCTAAAATAGAGAATCTTAAAAGGAGAATAATAGGAACTTACCCTAAATTCGTAACTAAAAATTACATAAACAATAAAGAGGGTATTTAATGCATTAAAATAAATGGTTTGAGTTGGATTTGGAATCCTAAACCTACCCCAATGCTTGGCCATGAAATCCCCTCTCTCTCAACCCAATTAGGAGATCTCTTGCTTAAAAAGGGGAGAGGAAAATAGAAAACTCATAATTAAATGGGAATTAGACTTAAACTAGGAAATGTAATTAGGGGGAGCTTAAATACTTCTCTAAAACCCTCATGGCCGGCCGTAGCTCGTGCCAAGAGGTTGTTGGACCAAAAGGAGAAGCCAAGAGGAGGAGAAATCGTGGAGAGGAAGATCTATCAATGTTTCTTCCCAAGTTCTTCATCTTCAAACCCTAGAAGAGGAAAAACCTGAAAGGTAGGCATTCTTACGAGCAAAATAAAAAGAATTCGACCTTAGGTTGTTCCATGTGATACGAACAAAGCCCTCAAGTATCGTGATTTATCATTGTGTCAATAATTACTTCTTGATTTTCCATGTTCTGCAACTTACATGACCTCGAACCCTCTTGTTAGCTCTTGTTCTCCCTGTACACTTGACTTCGTGCTATAAAATTTTACTGGAGATACTAACGGCTATTAGGGATCTTGAGCCTTTGAAATCCCTAAATTCCATCCACCATGTCTTACAAATTAAATCTTGCATCCCAACTATTCCCAGTATTCTATCCACCATGTTTGATCTGATTAAACCATGTCGATACCATGACTGTTTATAAATTCCTATTTATAGGAAGTACTCTGGCATGTCTAGAGTAGTTAAAATTGATTCCATGATTTTTCATCAACTGTACTTTTTTTTCTCAATTTTTAATCACCCTATGTCGAAGAAAGGCAAGTCTAGACCGCAATCCAAGACTTGTTTGTTTCCCTATCAGACTCTGGCACAGACCCTGTGAACGCGATGGGCCGATAGGCTGTGTTCACAAGGCCATCATGACAGTGCCTCTGTCACGATCTAATTGCGACAGACCTGTCGCCGCGATCTGCTGCCCGATCTGCCAGAACCCGTTGCGACCCTCTCAAGACCCCATCGCGATCCGAACGCTTATACTGCCCGACCTGTCGCGATCTGTACCACACCCTGTCGCGACCTGTTCAGTCCCTGTCGCGACCCTTACTAGGGATCGTCGCGATCTCAGGATTTTGCATGAAAACCCACACTTTGCTATAGTTGTTGTTCTACAGTAACTCAGGTCTGGTTAACTAACTTAATTACAGAAAAAGTTAATATGTGGATTGTATTTTAATTAATAAAAGTTAATCACATGACCTTTTCATGTCTATGATTTCTTGTCACATGTGCACACGCTTTGAACCATCCAAATATGGCTTAATTCGCATGAACATGTTACATAATATATCTGGTAATTTATGCAATTAAATTGCCTTATTTATAAATGAACTTGTTTTCGATCCTCGCATTGTTTTGGAACACCGATCTCGATGCTCCACTGTTCTGGAATTCCTCTAGAACGTCGGGCACTTGTTTCTATATACACTCGCTCTTGACTTTGACGAACTCTCCGTCGGATACTCCTTCCACCGGACTAGTGAGTCTTTGTTCAAGGCCTCCGTAAGTCTCCTCTGTCCATGGATTCCACGTGGTCGATGCCGATTGTATCTAACCCTATGATACCCTTTAGGGATCAACATGATCCAAATGACTATTAGAAGTTGCTCTTATCTTGAATCACACCGAACCTCTGGTCCTGTGCATAACATGGCCAGCGGAAAGGTAGTGAGTTCCACCTGACTGCCAACATCACGTGCGCGTGTTGTGCAACTGTTACTATCGCCTGTTTACTCGACGTGTTACGTACAATGTCCACTAGCTCTCATCTATGCTCTACTCGCTCATCTTTTCACGTTCACTCTGCTATCTCGTCTATTCATCTAGTACTCTCATCTATTTCTTAGTACTCTATATTGGCCATTGACTGATTGTCTAAAGATAAACAATATAACCAATGTCTGGCAATATATGAAGGGCCCAATCTGGTCCTAGGATGTGCGCCTGAAAGTGCTAGTGCCCATGCAAGTTAAATGATCAAAGTGTTTGGCATTACACTCGAGTGCTATCTATCTCAACTATCTAAATAACAATCAAAAAGTTCTATATTCTCTCCTTGTCTACAAGACAAACAAAGTGCTATACTCATTGTACTATTACTATACTTGTGCTATTTATGCTATGGCCATCCTGCTATTTTGTGCTATACTCGACACTTGTGCTATATTTGGAAAGTGGTACTATTTCGTTCACATGCTATCATGCTATCTCTCACTTTACTTGACTCTCTCGCTCTATCACTAATTACTCTTCCTTTAATTCATTAATCTTTTAAAGCCTTCTTGACTATTGAGATTTAAGTCCTACTGGGTGTTATCGCTCACCGTGCGTTATTTGTCGTTGTGTTCTCAGGTGAGGCCGAGGATGAACTATACACTCAAGAGGATGGGAACGACCAGGGGTGACGTCCCGAGTACCCTAGTGTCCTAGCGATATGTTAGAGTCTTAGTCAGTCTTTTGCTTTTATTTCAATATAATTGGGCCCTATACATTGGCTCTGATAGTGGTAGTTGTAACTAGACATTTGAAAGTTATTAATGAGAAGGATTATCTTTAGTATTATTCATTGTGCAATGGTTTGATGTCTAGTACTCGCTCTATACCAGTTTACTTACAACTGCCTCGTGTGCCGATATTCCGCGTCGGGGCGTGACGTTTTGTGGTATGAGAACCTAGGTAATTCTTAAGTATAGGATGATCTAGGTTGACCAGCCTCGACTAGAGTCAATTATCCTACCTATGTGAGTTGTGGTTAGAGCCGAGGGTAACTAACTAAAATAAACTCATACATGCACGAATTAAATTTCACATCAATATCATGATAATAAATATTATTTTTGTAGGAACTAAGCAATAAAGATGACTGCTAAAGGTGCTCACATGTGGGGCATGCAAAAAACCATCCAGGAATTGACGCGCCATTGTGCAAGCTACCCAAGGTGGTGGCAATCATGGTGCAGGTGACCTGCATCGCAACTTCAGGAGTCTGAACCGACCTAGGTTCAGTGGATCCATGGATCCGAATGAAGTGGAGCACTAGCTCAAAGAGACGAAAAGAATTTTCTGCGTTATTCAATGTGCAACGGGGGATAAGCTGCTGCTAGCCACATTCCAACTGGAAAAGGATGCCCGCGCTTGGTGGGAGTCTGTTGAAGCGACCAAAGCTAATGGTCAGTTCACCTGGACCGAGTTCAAAGAAGCCTTCAATTCCAAATACTTCTCGGAGCCTGTCCAAGAAAAGAAGGCTGCGGAATTCGTTGCTCTTAACAACGGAGCTCGACTGTGGCCAAGTATGAAGCCCAGTTTTCAAGACTGGCACGAGATGCTGAACACCTGGTGAACACTGAGAGGATGAAGGCTAAGCGCTTTCTCAACAACCTCAAGCCTCAATACATTACTCAACTCTCACCTCTCGACATCCAGACCTATGCCGAGATGGTGAAGAAAGCACAGCTGCTGGAAGAAGCTATAGACTTCACCGACCATATAAAAGGGAAGTTCGTGAAAAAGGAAATGAGCTCGGGTCAGTCATCTACTAAGACGAACAACGGCAAGAAGTGTCCCTTCAACGTCATGGAGGGATCCAACAAAGAAAGGAAACCGAAGGTCTTTGTACCCAACACTCTAGCCAAGAGCAACTGCAAGCACTGTGACAAGCCTGGTCACACTGCGGACGAGTGCTGGAGGAAAGGCGATGCATGCCTGCACTGCGGAAGCCACGAGCACCACATCCCCGACTGCCCGCTGCTGAAAGAACATGAGAGGCGCCCTAATGCGCATAAGAAACATGGCCGACTGCAAGCCCTGCATGATGAGGAACCCGCTACGGATGGTGGCTTGGTAGAAGGTACTCTACAAGTTTTCTCCTTATCAGCATTTGTCTTCTTTGATACTAGAGCAACTCATTCCATTATATTTCAATACTATGCTGATACCCTTACTAAAAAACTTATATCCATGGGTGTGAGTTCTTTGTCACAAAGCCACTAGGAGAAAAGGAGAAATTAAAAAATACTTTCCATCTGCCGATGTAATGATCAGAGAACATAACCTAAATGCCGACCTGTTGTGTATGCCCATGGAAGGCTATGATGTAATTTTGGGAGCCGACTGGTTGTCCACTTATGGGGAAAGTGTAGATTGTAAGAAAGGAAGGGTGACCTTTAGTGACTTTCCTAAATTGGCATTCTCTGGGATTAGACATAAGAGACGGATGTCTCTAGTCTCTGCCATAAATGCCCACAACATGATAAGAAAAGGTTGCATTGCTTTCCTAGTAGCCGTAGTTGTTGAAAAGAAAGGTTCTAAGATAGAAGACATCCACATAGTCCAGGATTACCTCGATGTGTTTCCTGAAGATCTGCCAGGGATTCCCCCGGAACGTGATGTCAACTTCGCCATATAATTGATCCCGGGAGCTGCCCTGGTATCGTGTCAACCGTACCGGATGTCACCTGCTCAGCTAAAGGAGTTGAAGGCGCAGTTGATCGAGCTGCTAGAGAAGTGGTTCATTAGACCGAGTACTTCCCCATGGGGAGCACTTGTGCTATTCGTAAAAAAAAGATGGGTCGATGAGGCTATGCATCGACTATCGTCAACTCAATTAGCTTACCATCAAGAACAAATACTCATTGCTCAGGGTCGATGAACTATTCGACCAATATCCGGAGCTCAATATTTCTCCAAGATCGATCTTCGATCTGGCTATCATCAAATGAGGATCAAGGATGACGATATCTTCAAAATGGCTTTCAGGAGCAGGTATGGACATTATGAATTCGTCGTTATACCTTTTGGTCTAACCAATGCTCCTGCAGCCTTTATGCAACTCATGAATAGCGTATATCGGCCATACCTTGATAAGTTCCTGGTCGTCTTCATCGGCGATATCCTCTTATATTCAAAGACCAAAGAAGAGCATGAAGAACATCTGAAGATTGCACTGCAAGTCTTGCGAGACAACAAACTGTACGCATAGCTTAGAAAGTGAATTCTGGCTTGAAGAAGTGTCCTTCTTGGGCCATGTCATCTCAAAGGATGGCATCTCTGTTGATCCCTCCAAAGTCGAAGTGTACTCAATTGGGAGAGACCAACCAACGTCACCGAGATAAGAGCTTCTTAGGACTGGCTGGCTACTACAGGCAGTTTATCAGGACTTCTCCAAGATCGCCATTCCTTTCACACGATTGACACGAAAGGAAAATCCATACTCTTGGAATAAAGAGTGTGAGAAAAGTTTTTAAACTCTTAAATATTGCCTGACTTCAGCACCTGTTCTCGCTCTTCCAATAGGGAGAGTTTCTCTATCTACACTAATGCTTCAAGGATTGGGCTAGGTGTGTACTGATGCAAAAGGAGAAAGTCATCGCCTACTCTTCTCCAACTGAAGACTCATGAAGTCAACTATCTCGTGCATGATCTTTAGTTGGCTGCCATGGTCTTACCTTGAAAATCTGGAGACATTACCTCTACGAGAAAAGTTCACTGTCTACTCAAACCATAAAAGTCTGAAGTATTTATTATCCCAGAAAGAACTCAACATGAGACAGAGAAGAAGGCTAGAATATCTGAAGGATTTCGACTTCAACATCCAATACCATCCAGGGAAGGGTAATGTCGTGGCTGATGCTCTTAGTAGGAAGCCAATGGCGTCTATTTCAAGTCTAGTCCTTGGCGAGATGCAACTACTGGAACAATTCGCAAGGTTAGACTTAAATATTGAACATAGGGAAGATCGAGTCTTGGTTGCCAATAGCAAGATTCAATCTGACCTGCTAGAGGAGATCAAAGTTCAACAGGATGATTATCCATTCTTAGTTCGCGTCAAAGAAACTCTAGTCTAAAGACCGGACTTTGCTATGACCGAAGATGGAAGGCTTTCTTTCAAGGAAGGACATGCGTTCCCGATAATGAAGAACTGAAGAGTAAGCTAATTGATGAAGCTCACATGACAAAGTACACTATTCATCCAGGAGGCACCAAAATGTATCAAGACATGAAGAGAACGTTTTGGTGGCCGAACATGAAGAGGAGAGGTAGCTGAACATGCTGCTCACTGCCTTACTTGCCAACAAGTAAAAGCAGAACACTGCGCCCTGCTGGTGTACTCAGACAGCTAGATATTCCAGAATGGAAATAGGAAAGCATTGGCATGGACTTCATCATGGGTTTACCCTAGACTTGTGGTGGACTCGATGCCATATGGGTCATCGTCGACTGACTAACCAAATCCGCTCATTTTCTGCATAGAGTAAGTGGTCAGTGGAGGTACTGGCTGCCCTATATGTCAAGGAGATAGTAAGACTGCACGGAGTTCCATCATCTATTGTCTCGATAGAGATCCGAGATTTACATCTCATTTTTGGAAAGGACTGCAAGGTGCACTGGGTACTAAACTCAACTTTAGTATCCCATTCCATCCACAAACTGATGGGCAAACTGAAAGAACCACCAATAGTGGAAGACATGTTGAGAGCTTGCACCATAGACTTCCAAGGATATTGGAACGAGCATCTATCCCTTATTGAGTTTACCTATAACAACAGTTACCAGGCGAGCATCAAGATGGCGCCGTTCGAAGCACTCTACGGAGGGAATTGTAAATCTCTTGCATGTTGGAATGAGGTTGGAGAACAACAATGGCTAGGCCCGGACATGGGGCAACATACCACAAAGGACATACAATTGATTAAGACCGGCTTAAGACTGCTCAGTCCAGACAAAAGAGCTATGCCAAAAAAGAATGCGGGACTTAGAATTCCAAGTCGGTGATCATGTGTTCTTAAACGTGTCACATACACGTGGCATTCAAAGATTTGGAGTGAAAGGAAAGCTCAGTCCTAGATTCATTGGTCCTTTCAAAGTACTCGAAAGGATTGGTGATGTTGCATACCGACTGGATTGGCACCAGATCTGGCATGGTACACAATGTGTTCCATGTCTCCATGCTCAGGAACTATGTATATGATCCTACCCATATCATTCTCCACGAGAAGTTGGTGCTGAACAAGGATGTGACATACGAAGAGAAGCCAGTCAAGATACAGGATGGAAGGTTCAGCAGCTCAGGAACCGTCCCATTCATGTCGTTAAGTCTTATGGAATAACCGCGGAGTGGAAGAAGCCACATGGAACCGGAAGGAGTCATCAGACGAAACTACCCTGATCTTTTCGGTATGTCATTCCCTCCTAAATGATCATATGAATTTGGGGACCAAATTCTTTTTAAGAGGCGGAGGATGTAGCAACCTAGATTTTTGGAAAATAAAAACTTAATAAATTATAAAAAAAAAGCAATTAGAAAACCAAATAAAATTAAATAAATAAAATCCATTTAAAGAAAAGAACTAATAGGCTTATTAAATGGACCCATTAGAAATTAGTGGGCTGAAATAGAAAATCTTAAAAGGGGAATAATGGGAAATTACCCTAAATTCATAACTAAAATATTACTTAAATAAAAAGAGGGTATTTAATGCATTAAAATAAATGGTTTGAGTTGGATTTGGAATCCTAAACCTACCCCAATTGCTTGGCCATGAAATCCCCTCTCTCTCAACCCAATTAGGAGATCTCTTGCTAAAAAGGGGAGAGGAAAATAGGAAACTCAGAATTAAATGGGAATTATACTTAAACTAAGAAATGTAATTAGGGGGAGCTTAAATACTTCTCTAAAACCTTCATGGACGGCCCTAGCTCATGCCAAGAGGATGTTGGACGAGAAGGAGAAGCCAAGGGGAGGAGAAATCATGGAGAGGAAGATCTATCAAAGTTTCTTCCCGAGTTCTTCATCTTCAAACCTTAGAAGAGGAAAAACCTGAAAGGTAGGCATTCTTACGAGTAAAATTAAAAAGATTTCGACCTTAGGTTGTTCTATGTGATAGGAACAAACCCCTCATGTTTCTTGATTTATCATTGTGTCAATAATTACTTCTTGATTTTCCATGTTCTGCAACTTACATGACCCCAAACCCCCTTGTTAGCTCTTGTTCTCCATTTACACTTGATTTCGTGCTATAAATTTTTACTGGAGATACTAACAGCTATTAGGAATCTTTAGCCTCTGAAAGCCTTAAATTCCATCCACCATGTCTTGCGAATTAAATCTTGCATCCAACTGTTCCTAGTATTATATCCTCCATGTTTGATCTGATTAAACCATGCCGAAACCATGACTGTTTACAAATTCCTATTACGAGAAGTACTCTGCCATGTCTAGAGTAGTTTAAAAATTATTCTATGATTTTTCATCGACTATACTTTTTGTTCTTGATTTCTGAATCACCCTATGTCGAAGAAAGGCAGTCTAGACCGCAATCCAAGACATGTTTGTTTCCCTTCGAACTCTGGCATAGACCCTGTGAACGCGATGGCCCGATAGACCGCGTTCACAAGGCCATCGCGACAGTGCCTCTGTCACGATCTAATCGCGATAGACCTGTCGTCGTAATCTGCTGCCCGGTCTACCAGAACCCGTCGCGACCCTCGCACGACACCGCCGTGATCTGAGCGCCTGTCCTGCCCGACCTGTCACGATCTGTACCGCACTCTATCGTGACCTGTTCTATCCCTATTGTGACCCTTACCAGAGTTCATTGTGATCTCAGGATTTTGCATGAAAACCCACATTTTTGCAAGTCTTGTTTTTCTACAGTAACTCAGGTTTGGTTAACTAACTTAATTACTGGAAAACAAGATATATATAAGTGGAATGTATTTTAATTAATAAAAGTTAATCACATGACCTTTTCATGTCTATGATTTCTGTCACATGTGCACACTTTGAACCATCCAATATGGCTTAATTGGCATGAACATGTTACATAATATATCTAGTAATCTATGCAATTAAATTGCCTTATTTATAAATGAACTTGCTTCGATCCTCGCATTGTTTTGGAACACCGATCTCGACGCTCCAGTGTTCTAGAATTCCTCTAGAACGTTAGGCAAGTGTTTCTATATTACACTCTCTCTTGACATGGATGAACTCTCTGTCAGATACTCCTTCCGCTGGACTAGTGAGTCTTTGTTCAAGGCCTCCGTAAGTCTCCTTTGTCCATGGATTCCCACATGGTCGACGAGTCGGTTGTACCTTAACACCTATGATACCCTTTAGGGATCAACATGATCCAAACGACTATTAGAAGTTCGCTCTTATCTTGAATCACGCCGGACCTCTGGTCCTATGCATAACATGGCTAGCGGAAAGGTAGTGAGTTCCACCTGACTGCCAACACCACGTGCGCGTGTTGTGCAACTATTACTATCGCCTGTTACTCGACGTGTTATGTACAATGTCCACTAGCTCTCATCTATGCTCGACTCGCTCATCTTTTCACGTTCAGTCTGCTATCTCGTCTATTCATGTAGTACTCTCATCTATTTCTTAGTACTCTATATTGGCCATTGAGTGATTGTCTAAAAATAAACAATATAACCAATGCCTGGCAATATATGAAGGGCCTGATCTGGTCCTGGGATGTGCGCCCGAAAGTGCTAGTGCCCATGAGACTTAAATGATCAGAGTGTTTGGCATTACACTCGAGTGCTATCTATCTTGACTATCAAAATGACAATAAAAAAGTGCTATATTCTCTCGTTGTCTACAAGACAAACAAAGTGCTATACTCGTTGTACTATGATGTACTTGTGCTATTTGTGCTATGGCCATCCTGCTATTTATGCTATACTCGACACTTGTGCTATATTTGGAAAGTGGTACTATTTCATTCACATGCTATCATTCTATCTCTCACTTTACTTGACTCCTCGCTCTATCACTAGTTACCCTGCCTTAATTCATTAATCATTTAAAGCGTGCTTGACTATTGAGATTAAGTCCTACTGGGCGTTATCGCTCACCCTGCGTTATTTGTCGTTGTGTTCTCAGGTGAGACCGAGGATGAACTATACACTCAAGAGGATGGGAACGATCAGGAGTGACGTCCCCAGTACCCTAGTGTCCTAGCGATATGTTAGAGTCTTAGTCTTTTTCTTTTATTTCAATATAATTGGGCCCTATAGATTGGCTCTGATAGTGGTGGTTGTAACTAGACATTTGAAAGTTATTAATGATTAGGATTATCTTTAGTATTATTCATTGTGCAATGGTTGATGTCTAGTACTCACTCTATACCAGTTTACTAGCAACTGCCTCACGTTTCGATATTCCGCGTCGGGGCGTGACAACTTCCTTAACCGTTATCATCCTCATCTTCATCACTCCAAGTTGCCATCATGGCCTTGGCTTTCTTGAATGTGAATTGTCCTTTTTCAGCTTCTTCATGAGCTCTGGCATTCACCTCTCATGTGCCCTGGTTTCTTGCACTCATAGCACACAATCATGTCAGATTTTTTATAGAATCAAACTTATTTGAGAAATCTCTTTTTGAAAGAGTTTTGAAGTTACCTGAGCCTTTCTTTTTAAACCTGAGGAATTTTTTTAACTGTCTAGTGAGC
>JACBKR010006175.1:0-14182 GCA_014218235.1 Colocasia esculenta | reverse complement strand
AGACTGTTCAATTAATAAAGTGCGTTTATTAAATACTCTATAACCTTTGGGTTTAGAGGTGTACCCCATGAAGATGCCTTCATCTGATTTGGCATCCACTTACCAATGTCCCTTTTTCCATTGTTGTGGATGAAACAAGGACATCCAAAGTCCTGAAGTGGCTGATCTTTGGCTTCTTCCTTTGAACAGTTCATATGCAGTCTTCTTCAGGATTGGCCTGATCATTACTCGGTTAATAATGTAGCTTGCTGTGTTGACTGCTTCAGCCCAGAAATATCTTGGCAGATCATATTCTGAGAGCATAGTTCTTGCCATATCCAATAGGGTTCTATTCTTTCTCTCAGCGATACCATTTTGCTGTGGTGTTCTTGGTGCTGAGAAATTATGCTCAATTCCCTGATCATCACAGAATCTAGCAAACTTTTCATTCTGAAATTCACCACCATGATCTGATCGGATAGACACAATGCTGAACTTCTGATCTTTCTGGACTTTCTTGCTGAAACTGACAAAGTTTTCGAAAGTGTCATCTTTATGCTCTAGGAATGATACCCATGTGAATCTTGAGTAGTCATCGACTATGACAAATCCAAAGTTCTTTCCTCCAAGACTGGTAGTCCTCATTGGCCCAAATAGATCCATATGAAGGAGCTCTAAGGGTTTTGAGGTGGTCACCACCGTCTTTGACTTGAAGGAGCTCTTGGTGTGCTTTCCCTTAGCACAAGGTCTACAGACACCATCCATTTTGCACTGACCTTAGGTAGTCCTTCCACAAGATTCTTCTTCAGCAATTTTCTCATGCCATCTATGCTGCAATGACCTAGTCGTCTGTGCCATAATTCAATAGATTTATCCTTATTTGCTGCCAGACAGACGTTTTGTTCCTTGAGTTCCTCAAGATAAAGCACATACAAATTCTTCTCTATTAGCTTCAAAGATGACTGCTCCATCCTTCAGTATGCTGCACTTTGACTCTTGAAACTTGATCTGATGGCCTCTGTCACACAGCTGGCTGATGCTAATGAGATTGTGCTTCAATCCCTTGACTAAAACACATCTTCTATGACTGTTTTCCTTTGTTATTCACAGAGCCACTGCCTATCACTGTTCCTTTCCCATTATCTCCATAAGTGACTGTTCCTTCTTCAGCTTGGAGATGAGAGAATAACTTCTGGTTTCCTGACATGTGCCTTGAGCACCCACTATCCAAATACCACTTGGATGCTCGAGGGTTAACCTGAAATAAAAGCATCAAGTTTTAGGTACCCAAATTCTTTTGGGTCCTGATGGGTTAGTGTCATTGATTTTACCTTTTATTATCATTTCTTATGTCTTGTGAGCATGTTGTTATGATATGTCCTAACTTGTTGCAGTGACTACAGCAGGATAATTTGGTTACTTTTTCTATATATTTGAAATCAGCTTTGTATGCTATATCTTGTTCAGGTACAAATTTTGGTGTTGGATATGTTTTAGGATAAACTATGGTTTCTTCATTATCTGGGGGTGTATATCCTAATCCATTTTTCTTCTTACCTGATCTTCTAGCACCTTTTAATATGAGGGAGTTTTTACCATTGGTGAATTTTTCTAATGTGCTAGATAACTGTATATTTCTTCTGTTAGTGTTTTGATTTCAGTTTTCAGTTCATCTGAACTTACTTGTTTTCTAATTTAGTTATTTGTTCATTCTTAGCTTTTAGGTCTTCACATAACAATTCATTTCTTCTTTTAAGTTCAGTTATTTGACTTTCTAATTGTTCATTTTCTGATTTTAGATCTGAGTTTGTATTTTCTATACAGACTATGTTTTTCTTGCTTACTTTTAATAGTTGGTTACTTCTCTATATTTCTCATATAGTTCGTTGAAAGCCTCTTCTAAACTATCAGAATCTGAACCATTGCATGAATCAAAAGAGGAGTCAGAAGTTACCTGTCTTCGTATTGGCCATGAGAGCCAAATGGCTTCTTCTTCATGCTGCAGGAGCTTGACTCACTGTCTGAGTCGCTAGTTTTCCCATGCTGCTACCATTGCCTTCTTTTTGTATTTTCTGAACTTCTTGGAGCTGTCTTTCTTCCTGACTTCGGTTTCTTTATCTTTGGACACTCAGCTTTGATGTGTCCTGGCTTTTTACATTCATAGCAGATGGGTTCTCCTTTCTTCATTCTTTTCCATCTGGCTTCTTGAAGTCCTTATTCCTTTTGAAGTGCCTTCTACCAGATTGGAACTTCTTCTTCTTAGCCAAATTCACTGCAATCTTCTAGACAACATTGCTTGCTCATTCTCGCTGTCCACATCACTTTCACTCTCATCTGAACTTGCTTCTGGTGAATCTTCTTCAGCTTTTAATGCGTTGGAGTGCTTCTTTCTGCTAGAGGACTCTCCTCCTTTCCATGTTGATTTCATGGGCCATGAGAGACCCAATGAGCTTTTCTACTGACATTCTCTTCAGGTCATTGGCTTCTTCTATTGCTGTGACCTTGGGGTCCATGAGGACGGTAAGGATCTAAGAATCTTTCTGACCATATCTCTCATTTCATAGGTTTTTCCTAGACCAGCTAGTCCATTTGTGATGTCAGTGAACTGACTGAACATTTGAGTTATGGATTCACCTGATTGCATCTAAAATCTCTCATACTGAGTGACAAGAATGCCGATTCTTGTCTCCTTTACCTTGTCTGTGCCTTCATAAGTGATCCTGAGCTTTTCCCACATTTCTATTGAGGATTTGCAGGCTGAAACTCTGTTGAACTCCTTTTTACTTAGAGCACAGCATAAGATGCTCTTTGCTTTGCAATTCAAGGAGATCTTCTTTCGGTCATCATCTGTCCATTGAGCTTTCTCATTCGTGACCGGGAGATCACCTTCTTCTATTATGGACCAAATCTGATAGTCGTGGCCTGCAGAAAATACTCCATTCTGGTTTTCCAATATGGTAATCTTCTCCATCGAACAATGGTGGTCGGTGACAGACTGACCTTCGTTGTGACTTTGGGCTGCCATGGATCTTTACTCTTCAGATCGTTGGATCCTTTCTTTGTCGAAGAGACTCGCTTGATACCACTTGTTGCCCAGTTGACGAGACCAGAGGGGGGGTGAATGGGTCTTTTTAAAGTAATCTACAAATACCTGTAACTAAAAGTATTCACACAAACATTCTTCGAAGGAGGTTAGTGACTGTTACTTTAAATATCAAACACACAAAGAAGACAATCACACAACACAAGATTATCCTGGTTCGGACCTCCTTCCTTAAGAGTCCTACGTCCAGTCCCTGAGGAACAACTCAGGATTTCACTAATTAGGATACAGTCCCCCTAAGGACGCTACAGCACCCAGCTCGGCTGGTCTTCCTTCACACCCGAAGGGAACAACAACACCTGGATACCCCACCAGGTCTTCCTTCAACCGAAGAGAAACAACACCATGGATACCACCAGGTCTTCCTTCACAACTGAAGGAAACAAACACCTGGATACCACCAGGTCTTCCTTCACAACCGAAGGGAAACAACACCTGGATACCACCAGGTCTTCCTTCACAAACGAAGGGAAACAGCAATTCAAACAGAATTGAATGAATTCAAGCCCCTAGATCAAGCTTTTGACAAGCAAGGATCTGAAGCAACTAGAACTGAGAGGAAGAACTCAAAGATAAGCGCACTCTCAGAACTACACAAGCTATCTCAAGATTTTCACTACAGAGTGGAGAGCAATGAGCAACACAAGAAGGAATGAAGTTTTGGCTCTTAGAATTCTGGCAGAAGATTTGAGTAGCTGAGTGATCGTCACTACTTCGTTGTTATTGTTCTTCTCTCTTTGTCTTGAATTTATATCTTCTTTTGAAATCCAGACGTTGAAGTAACCGTTGTCTCTTAGATAGGTAGACGTTAGACTGCTTGACATTTGGGAGCTTCAACAATCTTTTATCCATTTGAGCACGCAAAGAGATAATGTCTTCTGGCGTTAGTATGGTCCAACGTTGTATGACAGAACATCTTTAGGACCCTGCACACATTAAATGCTAGAAAAGTAGACAGCTAGGCTGTCTCTTGTTGTCAGTAAACGTTGACATGAGTTTTCACCAAAATAGCAATGCCAAATAGTTGATCTAAAAGATGTTGACAGAGTATGCACGATAATGAAAAGATATCATCTGCATGCATGCAGTAGATACGTTCTGTCTTCATTAATGCACAGCAGTCAGGCAGATAAGAGAAGACTTTGACAATTCAGCGCTTTAAATATCAAGTCAATATAACTATAAAGATGTTATCTATATGACTTATGAAATCGTTATGAATAAGATAGATTGACCAAGTCGTTGTGAGATATAGCAAATCGTTGTGTGTGTTCACTGAAGAAATCGTTGTGAAACACTTAACAAATCGTTATAGAAAGCAAATCGTTGTGTTCACTGAAGAAATCGTTGTGAAACACTTAACAAATCGTTATAGAAGCAAATCGTTATGTTCACTGAAGAAATCGTTGTGAAACACTTAACAAATCGTTATAGAAAGCAAATCGTTGTGTTCACTGAAGAAATCGTTGTGAAACACTTAACAAATCGTTATAGAAAGCAAATCGATATGAGCACTTATAGAATCGTTACGGCGAGCAAGTCGTTGCGAGTTCTAAAGAAATCGTTATGATTACTTATAGAATCGTTATGATAGGCAAGTCGTTACGCTTTCTAAAGAAGTCGTTGCGATGACTTATAGAATCGTTATGACAGGCAAGTCGTTACGCTTTCTAAAGAAATCGTTGCGATGACTTATAGAATCGTTATGACAGGCAAGTCGTTACGCTTTCTAAAGAAGTCGTTGCGATGACTTATAGAATCGTTATGACAGGCAAGTCGTTACGCTTTCTAAAGAAATCGTTGCGATGACTTATAGAATGTTATGACAGGCAAGTCGTTACGCTTTCTAAAGAAATCGTTGCGATGACTTATAGAATCGTTAAAGCATCGACTGTTTGAAACAACATGACTTTTCAGTCTTATAAAGAAATGTTATGATGTTCAACAGAAATCGATATAGACTTATAGAAATGGAATTAAAGCTTCAGAGAAGTGATGCATACCTTTATTGGCTTGTTTGACCTTGGTAATTTTCCTGTACTTAAGACTTATGAAATATTCATTAGATATAATGATAAATTCTTGTTTGGTTTTGTTAATCATCAAAATATATATAATTAAAATTACATGGGGACAGACTGATCATCACGGTCATCTAAGCTCTAGACATGATGTTCAAGTAAGTTTCTCTCTCTCTTCTTCTAGTCTTTTCTCTCTCTTCTTCTTCTTCCTCTTCTTCTTCTTCTTCTTCTTCTCCTTCTCCTACCAATCTTCTCCTTTTTTTTCTAGATCTCCCGGGCAGAAGACGTTATTCCAAGATCCCATGGTTGGAGCCCATGATAAAGGCGCTCCCTATAGCGTCCCTCAACCTGCTACGTGAGTGGAAGCTGATGACTGTCTTAGTGTTGGCAAAGAAATACCATAAGATCGTGCATATCTGGGACAACATCACCGCGCTTGTAGAGTTGTGGCATCTATAGATACATACTTTCATTTTCCCTTCTTTTGAGGCCACAATTCTATTGGAGGAGCTGGAGATCATGCTGGGTCTACCTAAGGACAAGAAAGGGGCAGAGCACCTCATCTCTCATACCGTGGCCCCTATTGACTCCTGACCCATCCTAGGCGAGGTCACTACCAGGACCTGGGATCTGAGCACCATGACCAACCCGGGCTACATCCATCTGATCCCCCTCTCTCAATGGATAGCTTCTCAGTGCAAGAGGAAGATAGGGAATTATCTAGCAATCGCCAAGGCCGCTGCCATCTACATATGCAGCGTCATCCTCTTCCCCACGCAAGATCATCTTCTTTCTGCGGCCAACCTGAGCACCATCAGCTGCGTGTGGGAAGGTATGTCCATCTCCTAGGCCGTCTTGGGTTATCTATATGCTTGACTCTCTTCTGCAGCTACTAGCAGACCCCTCTTCAGCTCCATGGTCGCCCTCGAGTTCTGGATGGGCATGCACATTAGCTTCAAGGCGACAGATGACCCCTCCGTTAAATACATGAGCATGGTCCATCACCCTCTCGCCTTCATCGGTGCCCCGCTACACATGACTACCCAGGCGTGGTGCAAGACCGCAACGGTCAAAGGCTTGAAAGAATGGAGGATGTACTTAAACATACTGCAGGTGGAGTAGTTCGAGATGTGCCCAACCTTCCTCCATAATAAGATCATTTGCCTTTCTCAGCGCGTCGACCTGGACTTAAGGATGATAGGGAATAAAGCATTGGTTCTCTACAACCCTGACCGATGCTATCTTCAGCGCGGTGCGGCATGCACGGTTGTACCAACCCTCTGTCACTACCTGCCTATTCAAGTAAGGAAGATGGATGATGTATAAGATGAACGGGATGTGAGGAGCGCCATCGTTCATTGGGAAGGGTGTGCCATGGGTCTCATCTCAGCGGAGGTGATGGAGGATGATGATGTGTATGAAGAGTACTTGGAAGCATTGAGGATCTAGGATCCGACCACGTGGAGATCGCGCCGTGGTGGAGGATACACAGAGCTCAGGACATACTTGAGAGGGATTAGGAGTTGTATCGAGTGGTAGTTAGGACCTGAAAAACTGATTAATTGATCATAGACAAGATTGGCACTTGTATTTGACAATTTAGATCAATAAAATCGAATTTTATTCATTATTTGCATGTTTCAGGTGATGTCGCGACAGCTATAGATGTCGCCTTAATGTCGCGACGGCTCGATAGGTTGTGACAATGTCACGGCCTATAAGGCCGTCGCGACCTTAACGTGGCCTCTATAGGCATCGCGACTTCAACCGAAAGTTCAAAACGCAGTGGTCCCCCCTTTTCTTCTCTTTCGCGCTTACACCTTCTCCCTCTCTAGCGACTGCAAACCCCGACGACTTGAGCTCTCTGACATTCCCACTCTCTCTTTGTGCTCTCTTTCTTCCTCACTCTCTTCTTCTTCTCCCTCACTCTCCCTCAACGGCGATGGAAGGCAGTGATGGTGGTTCCCCCGGTGGTGAGAGGAGCAAGCGACCGGCGACGCGGCGGCTCCGACGACGTGAGGAGGCAGCCCCGGCGATGGAGGAGATGCCAGCGATGGACCTGGAAGCGGCGACGATGGCCCGGGAGGTGGCCATGAAGAAGGTAGGTCCCAATCACCCTAGCCCTTCAATTGGATGTGAGGATGTAATGAGGAAGCCCCATAGAGGGCAATTGTAGGGCGAAAAGCCCAAGCGAAAGGCTACGGAGAAGGGATGTTCCGGTCGGCCAACCGACTGAGAATGCGACGGCCCGCCCCATCGGGACAAGGATGGTTACGATGGGGTCAGAGGTCGCGACCTTGTAGCGTCGGCCAATGGCTGTCGCAACAAGGTCTCGCCCACCCTGGGCGTCGCGACCAGATCACGACACATCGGGGCATTGTGACAAGGTCGCGACCCTCTGGGTCGGTGCGACCTCAGCCGAGGGCACCTGAACTGTATGGTGTGCTGACCGCTTGCTTCTTCTATGTGTGTTTGTAGGGCGAGATGAGAGCCAGGGTGTCCTGGTTGCTGGTGTTGGCAGTGTATCTGGCTCTCTTGGGGTTCCAGAGGGAGAGACTAGATGACATAGGGTTCGGCGAGGTCCTCCGCATGGAGTGGATGAGGGCGGATGCTTCTCTCACCCAAGCGTTGAGGAGTAGGTGGGACGCGGAGGCGACCGCCTTCGTGTTCCCATGGGGTCACATGATCCCCGACCTCGAGGACGTGAGTAGGATCACCGGGTTGAGGGTCTACGGTTGCCTGGTTAGTTGATTCACATACTTGTGTTATAGAGACATCGCTCGTAGGCTCCTAGACTTGACGTTTGGTCCTAGGTCATCACTAGTTCCTAGGGTGGACCTACAAGAGAGCCTAGGGTTGGTGCAGACGGGTAGAGAGGTAGCAGAGACGACGACGACAACATTTGGATCAGCTGGTGAGGGGGTGCAGAGAGGTCCTCGCTAGCGAGCCGGGTGCCCAGGCGGATCTTGACCTGCGTCGCTTCCTCACATTCTTCCTTGGTAGACTTTTGTTTGCCACGAGGGGCGACACGGTCCACTGCCGCTTCCTGCCACTGTTGGAGGACTTAGACCAGGTAAGGGAGTATGCGCGGGGTGCTCCCCTTCTGATGCACCAGTTCGATAGCCTGAGGTCTTCCGATCGGTAGATGGCGATCAGTGGGTTCTTCCCCTTCCTTCAGGTACACTTCTCTTCCTCCTGCCTCATTCAGAAATTGCCTTGTTACAACTATGTGATCTAACTGCGCTTCTCTCTTTACAAGTCTGGACCTACCCCCACCTCCCAGGCCTAGGGAGGGGGATCCTGGAGTGACCGGGCCTCGTGCCCCTAGCTTGGCGTTGGGTGCCGTGTCGAGACACGCACCCCCTGGAGGAGCAGCTGGCGTCCATCCAGGATGTCATTGACGTCTACCCTTAGCTGGATGTAAGTACTGTTGGATCTCTTGTTTTGATGATGTTTAAATATGATTCATACAAATGTGGATATCATGCTTCATTATATTTAACAATATTTTTTCATGTGCAGCTCAAAGAAATGCTCAAGTAATGACAGTGGTGTCGACACAATCCAGATAGTGTGTTGACACATAGTGCATTTTCAGTGCAATTAATCAAGAAGACAAGCCAGTTGTGTCGACACAACTCAAGTGGTGTCGACACAGTTCATGCATCCAGCAATCAGTAAAGGAAAAAGCATCCAGTGGTGTCGACACAGAAGGCTTGTGTGTCGACACCCTGTCCCTCCCAGTAGCATAGTTTAAAGACAATGTCCAGTGGTGTCGACACAGGATACCTGTGTGTCGACACTCACCCACTGTCCCAGAAGCCCAGTTTGAAGCCAGTGCCTTGTGTGTCGACACATGCTTGTGTGGTGTCGACACACTTCGGATATTTTTCTAGATCTGAAATGCAGGGACACGTGGATGGTTTCAGTTGAGGCTTTTTGAGCGGGAATCTTTGTGCCCCCAAATCCAAGGGATCTTGTGGATGTTGGCCCTTTATGGTTCGACAGCAAGTTCACCTAGAGGGGGGGTGAATAGGTTTTTCTGGTTCTGCAAATAGGGATTTAAACACAGAAAAAATACCACTTGAAACTTGGTTAGTTAGTGTGATAAGGAGCAGCAGTGCGGAAGCAAATAAACAATCACACAAAGGACCAAGAAATTTATCCTGGTTCGACCCTTCCCACATGGAAGTCCTACGTCCAGTCCCCAAGCAACCTCTTGGGATTTCACTAACCAAGGGTACAGTCCCCCTTAAGGACCTTACAACACCCAGCACCCCAACTGGTCTTCTTCTCTTTCCCGAGCAAGAAGGCAGCCCACTTCTTTTCTAGGCTCAGAAGCAAACCTACTGGTACAAACCTCAGTGCGGTTCTGCTAGACACTAACCCCTAGCAAGGTTAACAACTGGTACAAACCCCAGTCAGGTTCTGCTAGACACAAACCCCTAGCTGGGTTACACACTATATATAGTCCAACAGCTGGACAGATGTAAGACCCTCGAATTTCCGTCGTATTTTCCGTATTATGTGTATGATTGTGCTTGTGTATGTACGTACGTATTTACGTAGGTATTAGAATAGTATAATTACGGGTGCATGTGTTTATATTAAACGTAAATAATGTATGTATTGCATTGGTGATAGTATGAATATAATACCATGTACATATTGCATGTATATAAGCTGGTATGCATGACCTTCTGCATAATTTAGGGTTCTGGCCGAATGCATCTTGGCGTCAAGCTCAGGCCGTTTAGGTGGAGTTAGCATCCAATCCTGGACGCCAACATAACTCCGGCGTCCAGCGATATGGACGCAATCTCTCTGGCCTGCATGCACAGCAGAGCTGCAGCTTCTGAAACAAGGCAAGCTACCCATTGGGGGGATGTCCCCCAACGGCTCTCAGGGTGTCCCATCACCCTAGTGAGTGGGAGGAGACCCTCTTTAGGTCTGAACCCGAAATGGGCTCCCCATCCTTCTCATTTTTCACCTTGCAAGAGGAGAGAAGAAGAGAGAAAACCCTAGAGCCTTCTGTGAGAAAGCCCCACCTTGTAACCCAAGAATCCGGCTTCCTGGAGCTTGATCCGGCCGACTTCCCCGACAAGGAGGTAGCTGATATGAAGGGCAAGGCTCCCCGGTCTTGCTTTGCTGAGGAGATCATCCAAAAGCCCGGTGGAAGGAGGTCTTGGAGGGCATTTCGTCACTCTTGGGGACTGCCCAAGGAGAGCTTCTCCGAGCCCTAGATCCTTCGAAGCATTTTGAAGAAGGCAAGTGACCTATCTATGGTATCCCCGTATGAGTCTAGGAGGTTTTTATCATTTTTATGGAATTTCCCTCGAGTCCTAGACCCTCCATTTCACCCAACTTTCAGAGCTCGGGTCTGTGTTTCTGCACAGACCTGAGTAAACGGCAAGGTCCCTGGACGCCTGGGATGAGCTTGGCGTCCATCGACCATGCCGCTGACCCTGAGTCAGCAGCCAGAGACCGCCGTCGAGTTCTTCTGGACAGAACAGTGAGCTGTTCTGTCCACTTATACATTAATTTCGGTATGTTTTATGCGATGAGGATATATGGTATCCCTATAAGCTATGTATATCATGCATCGTGCTTGTGGATGTGTGTAAGTTGTGTGGTGAATGTGAGTAATGATGTCTTGTAAGCATGTGAACATAACTTGTAAATGATTTTGCAATTCAAAGTTCCATGATTAAGATTAGTTGAGTGTTTTGTTTTCAGTCTATTCATAAGGAATTGTGGGGCATGTATGTATGTTCTGAAATTTTGGTAATCTATGCGTGCTTGTGGAATTGTTAATAAGTGTAGTTCGGTAAAATAAAAACATGTAAAAAAAAAAAATAGGTTGTGACAAATGATTTATAGATGTACGAATTAGGATTGGTGTTGTATTCTAAATCCATGCATATGTTAGTGGTTTCTGTGCAAAACAGTAAGTGGATAGATTGCAAATTGTGTTAGGCCCATGTTAGCTTAAATTGTGAATAATATGCTAATTAGGTGTTTGATTTTCTATAAATCCTATTTAGCTCAAAAATCTGAAAAATTGAGGGTAGGATTTTGAACCCGAAAACAGCATGTGGTTAAATTTTCAGGCCAATTGGAACAGTAGATAAAGAGTTATGTGTTTTCAAGTAAAGTACGATAATTCATGCATATAATCGAAATACGGTTCGTTATGATCTAAAATCAGCAATGACTAATGTGTGTATTGTGTGTTAAACCTGGAATTTCTGTAGTATCATGTTAGGAAAAACAGAAATGCTCAGGTGAGTGAAAGAGTGAATGAAATGAGATGTGTTGTGTGTGAACCATGTGTAAAACGGTAAATGTGTAAAAGTGTAAACTGTGCCAATGTGATACTGCTTCCGAGAAGGCAATGGAGCTGTATCAAGGAAAAGTCCCCTGAGAAAGTTCATTGTGTTAAGTGACCCTAAGGGCATTAGGGGGAAATCCTGGAGGTGGACAAGTACCACTGGTTAGGGTGGAGACTTGTTCTCCCGGTCTACGCAGTCCAAGAGTCACCATTGCATTGCCTAGATGGTGCCTATGTGTTATGTGATGTGAATGTGTCCTTCTTGGTGGTTTAGACTATGTGTCACGGCACTAAAATATGTGTAAAGTGTATGTGACCATGTGTAAATGTGTAAGTGACATGTGAATGTGTATGTGTAAAAGTGTAACCATGTGAAAAGAGGAAATTGTGAAAAAGGAAACGTGAAAATCTAGATGTGCAATGTGTTATTGAAACCATGTGAGGCTAAATCTGAAACCATGTGAATTCAGAAAATGCATGTTATCCTTCTTGTGTTTATGTGTGCAAAGTGTTTAGAACCCATGATAGGGACAACAAATGAATATGTGTGCAAGATGGCGTGATTGATGTTCATATGTTATGTTCTAAGCCACATTGTAGCTTCCATGTGTAGGTATATAGTCTTTGAACCATGTGAAATCAGCAACCTAAAGCATGTTAAAAGTTATGTATGTGCTTAAGAACATGTGGAATCCATGCTAACTATGTTCCCCGTTCATGTGTGTAAATTGTCCATGTTGATAACTCTCACGTTTGGTTCTTTATAAGGTTGAAGTTCATAAGTTAATGGATTAGAGACCATGTGGTAGGTGAATGTTATATTTTTGAAATCTGAAAGCATGCGTTATGTATAAAGTTGTAGAACCGCCATGATAGGTTGAAAACTTAAATGGACTAGCATGCTATGTGTTGCTAATTGTATGTGCATGTAGAAACCACTAGGACTTGTACGTGTATATCATGCGTAGTGTTACTTGCTGAGTCCCTGGACTCACTCCTTGCTTCGGCGTACAGGTGTAGTTGGTGACACGACACCGTTGGAGGAGACGGTGGAGACGGACTCTGAGCACGGAGACTAGTTACTTGGAGCTTCTTTGTGATTGTGTACTTCGTCATATGTACTTGAACATTGTATTAGGCTTATCACGAAAAGAATGTAAATGTGGACATTTGTATTTCTATTTCAGCAAATTAAATCATGTGAATTTTAGTTCCTTTTTGCAAATTGTAAACTGTATGTATGTTTAATGTGGATGATGAATGATTGGAGATAGTTCTCTTTTACTTCCGCTACTCTGTTATTTATATTCGCGTGTATCTCAGCTGTTTGTATCGTTGGGTAAATGTCCCACTGTGAGGACTCTCGCTATATCGACGTGGGTCGGTATGACCGTACCGGTATAATGAGGGCCGTCACAACAGAAATCTTTCTTAGAAAAGAAAGATCAAACTGAGAGCTATTACAAGATGAACACTCAGGACTTAGCTCATAGTCACAGACTCTGCCCCAAGATTACAATGAGCACAGGGAGAAAAAGAAGAGAGAAGAAAGGAAGCTTGAAAGCTCGAATGCTTCAAATGCTTGAACACTTCTTCTTGGGCTCAGGCTCTTTCTCTCTTTTCCTTTGAGTGTATTTGGAGTTGAGGTTTCTCACTGGTTGTACACTCCTTGAATGATCTTCAGGAAGGCTCTCTCCTTGTTCTTCAGCCATGCTTCATCTTTTATATGAATAGCTTTTGAATGGATCCGTTGAAGAGATCCGTTGGGGTTCTAGCCGTTACTCTTCATTTGTCTTAATCAACCTTTGGTGGTCTTTGATATATGTGAGTATGGAGCAGTGTGTTAGCACAAAAATAGTGTTTACATGATAACAGTGCACATGCTGTATTTCTCTTAACATTCTAAACTGATAGGTCAAAGATCTTTCTGACAAAGCTCTGAAACAAGCATGCAACTTTATCGGTCAGAAGATATTTTGACTTTTCATTAGGCGCCAAACATATTTAAAACATCTGAATATAAAGGAAATCGATGTTTACATGAAGTCAATGTTTGGACAAAATCGATGATTAAGTGAAAGCAAATCGATGTGAGAAGCAAATCGTTATGATCAATAAAGAAGTCGACGTGATCACTTATGAAATCGTTACGAGACCCAAATCGATGTGAAACTTATCAAATCGTTATGAGAACGAAATCGATATGAGGGCAAATCGATGTGGCTATAAAAGGAATCGTTCTGAGATCGATTTCTTAACAAATCGTTATGGCCACTTAAGAAATCGTTGTGAGATCGATTTCTTAACAAATTGATATGGCCACTTAGCAAATCGTTCTGAGATCGATTTCTTAACAAATCGTTAAGGCCACTTAAGAAATCGTTATAGCACTTTATAAAATTTTGGCACTTGAACTGAAATCGATGTATATAGATTAGACATCGATTTTATCATTTTAGTGCGCCAATATTGCATCAATGTGAGACTCAGCATTTTGCTATGAGATTGATGCGACACAGATGAAACAAAATTCAATTAAGTTAAATCATAAATTTTGTTAGCACCAAAATATGAAGGTAATAAAGAGTGGTTCAATAGTGGACCCATGGGACTATAAATGCCCCTTATCCACTTCACTTGGGGGCAACACACATCAATTCTTCCAACTCCAAAAGTTTTTAGGCAATTTCAGAAAAGGGCTTCATCCTGGAGATGTGCTTCTAGATCTGAAGGAATTGAAGCTTCGAA
>JACBKR010006174.1:0-14062 GCA_014218235.1 Colocasia esculenta | reverse complement strand
CAGCCTGGAGCAGTCCTGAGAGCAACCCTTACCAGGACAAACCAACAACGATTCTGGAAAACAACACCAGAACCCAAGCAGCCCAGCGATGCACCTCAACCAGAGAGCAATGCAACAGCAACCAACCAGACAACAGAGACCTCAAACCACAGAGGTAATATAGCGGAAGACTTCAACGAGCACAGAAGCAGTCCCAGAGAGAGAAACCCTCACTAGGACAACAACAAACAGTTCTGGGAAACACCACCAGAACACAGCAGCCAAGCGATGCACCTCAACCCAGAGGGCAACACCGCAACAACCAAAACGAACAACAACACAGTTCTGGGAAACCTCACCTCCACCAGAACCAACAGAGAAGAACTCCGGAAGCACCTCACCAGAGTTCACAACCAGCCGCACAAGGCCAACACAACCCACAGATAGGTGTCGCAGCGCTCAACCAGCGGGCAACACGGCACACAAAAATCTACTTCGTTTGAGCAACGGCGCCGACTAAGCAGAGCACAGCGCACAACGGCGCATAGGCACACAAGGCCAACACACATCCACAGGACACACACCCCTACACAAGGGACAGCCAACAAGGCAGGACACCTTCGACGGTTCCGCAGACTACAACCCTACACCGATGAAGGTCACACCACACGTAGGCTCTCTCAACCTTCGCGACACACCCACACGGACGTGCAGGCCGAGGATGAACCCAACCGCAGCACGAGCGAAACAGCAACCACGGTCGCAGCATGCACACCCAGCAACAGCAGCAACACTGTCCTGCAGCTCACACCTGGATCCTGCTGGAGAGCTAGCCACCTGCAACAAAGAGCCCAAATCTCACCTAACATCAACTCTACACGGATGGGCCAGCAGCATACTAGTATCTTTCTTGGGACAGCCATAGTTATTAACTCATTACAAATCTCGTTGGACCCTTGAGCTCTGATACCACTGTAACGACCCGAACTCCCGGACCCCCGCTAGGGACCCCGAAGGTCGCGCCGCCAACCATGAATCTGAAGACCCTGAAGGGTTAGAATTTAGTCCAGTGAGATAACCAATGAATTCAAATAACTATACCAGAAACTTCATACATTATAAGGAAATTATGTACAACATGTCCCAAATAAAAGTACAGGTACAAAAAAAAGAAAGTGCAGTCCTTAAGGGGCATACCCCGAGGACTTGCAAAAAGGCCACTCTCAACTCACGGTACAAGCGCTCACGCTCACAACTCACACTGCTGGCAACACACGGCAAACAAGCCGCCACCACGACCGTCTGTGTCACGCCGTGATGCGGAATATCGAACGCGAGGCAGTTGCAAGTAAATGGGTACAGAGCAAGTACTAGACATCAAACATTGAACAATGTTTAAATACTAAAGCAAATCTTCTCATTAATAAATTTCTAAATGTCTAGTTACAATCACTAATATCAGAGCCATTCTATAGGGCCCAATTACATTGAATAAAAGTAAAAGACTAAACTAACACTCTAATCATAATACTATGACACTAGGGTACTCATGACTTCACTCCTGGTCATTCCCGTCCTCTTGAGTGTATGTGTCATCTTCGGTCTCACCTGAGAACACAACGACAAATAACGCAGGGTGAGCGATAACACCCAGTAGGACTTAAATCAAAATAGTCAAGTAGGCTTTAATTGATTAATGTATAAAAGGCAGAGTAACTAATGATAGAGCGAGAGAGTCAAGTAAAAGATAGCAGGATAGCGCATGATGGAAATAGCACAAGCTTTCTAAGTATAGCACAAGTGTCGAGTATAGCACAAATAGCAAGTTGGCCATAGCACAAATAGCACAAAATATAGCAATAGCACAACGGGTATAATATAGCACTTTTTGTCAATAGACATGAAGAATATAGCACTTTTGATTGTCATTTAGATAGTCGAGATAGATAGCATTCGAGTGTAATGCCAGACACTGATCATTTAACTCCATAGGCACTAGCACTTTCGGGCGCACATCCCAGGACCAGATCGGGCCCTTTATATATTGCCAGGCATTGGTTATATTGTTTATCTTTAGACAATCAGTCAATGGCCAATAGAGGTACCAAGAAATAGATGAGAGTACTAGATGAATAGACGAGATAGTAGAGTGAACGTGAATAGATGAGCGAGTAGAGTATAGATGAGAGCTAGTGGACATTGCACGTAACATGTCGAGTAAACAGGTGATACTAATAGTTGCACAACACGCGCACTTGGTGTTGGCAGTCAGGTGGAACTCACGACCCTCCACTAGCCATGTTAAGCACAGGTCCAGAGGTCCAGCCTAATTCAATATAAGAGCGAACTTATAATAGTCGTTTGGATCATATTGATCCCTAAAGGGTGTCATAGGTGTTAGGGTACAACCAGCTCGTCGACCATGTGGGAATCCATGCACAGAGGAGACTTACGAAGGCCTTGAACAAGGATTTACTAGTCCTGCAGAAGGAATATTCGACGGAGAGTTCGTCCAAGTCAAGAGAAAGTGTAAATATAGAAACAAGTGCCCGACGTTCTAGAGGAATTCTAGAATAATGGAGCATCGGTACGGTATTCCCAAATCATCGCGAGAAATGTAGACAAGTATATTTAAAATACTGCAATGTAATTACATGATTACATAATTTACCTGATTATTATAAGAATTTCACTCCAAGTTAAGCCATATTTGGATGGTTCAAGTGTGTGCACGTGACAAGAAATCATAGATATGACATGATCAAGTGTATGTCTTTTAAGCAATTAAACCATGATGACTTATATCAGTTTTATTTACTGCCTTGTTACTGTTAACAGGAAGTATAGGCACTGTGGATAGTTTAAATATCACCAATTATGGGTTTTCATACAAAAACTTGAGATCGCGATGGACCCTTGTAAGGGTCGCGACAGGGTCAGAAGAGATCACGACGGGTCTTGTACAGAACACGACAGACCTGGCCAGAACCGACGACAGACCCTGTCGTGTTCAGAACGTGACGGGTGGTGCTGCCGTTACCAGCCCTGAGAATGCGGCCTATCAGGCATGTCACGTCCCAAGAGTTACGCAGTGGATATAATTATTCAGAAATATAATTCGAGTCGATATCCCGAGACGTCAAGAGTCGGCAAATAAGCCTCTAGCTAGCATGCACTAAATGTATAACAACATACACCATCATAGGGCCCAAATATTGAACTCAACTAATCTTGTATTCAAATCTCAAATCATTGTATTCCAAATAGAACTAATATAAGGACTAAGACTCAATAAAAAGAAAAGTACATTTTATTCCTCACTTCCTACTACATGAATCTATCACTCAATGCAACTACTATAACTAGACTCGTAGTTGGGACGCTCATCACTCGGACACATTCCCATCCTCGACTTGCTCTTCCTCTTGATCTTCATAGTCACCTAGATTGGGTAAAAGTAGGGGATGAGAAAACTAGCCCAGTAGGATTTATATCTCAATGTGCGAGCAATGATATAAGTGATTAGCAATTTAGAACTAGGTAAGCACGATGAATGTCGTGATATGCATGTACGAAAAACTCATTAAAACATGATACATGAACAAGCTAGAGAGAGAGTGATTGTGATAGAGCAAGAATATACGAGCATTATTGTCAAGAGTGAGGTTTGTAACATGCACGCAAGATATCATGTAATTGCAATAAATGCAAGATGGCCATATCACGCAAGCAAGCAAGCAAGAATGCACGAGCACGATCAAGTAACACTAATCAGCACGTAGACACTAATGTACACAAGGAAAGATCCACCAAGAATGCACACTAGGACACGTGTATGTGGTTATTGTATCTATCATTCAACAAGCAAGCAAGACTCCCAGTGCAGATGCAACGCCAGTAATCATTATACCCCATGGTTAATAGTATATTTATGACTCTCCGTCACTGGGGCTAGACTGGAGCCCTTGGACACTCGTCGTGCCCGGTTAGCATCTCATTTCAATTTTTAAATGTAGATACCCACAGTCATTAACAATGGCCAATGAGAGTTTCAATAAGTAAGCATGTGTAATGTCATGTTCATGAGGATGACGGGAACAAGTAATAAGCATTTGAACATGATTTCATGATAAACAATTGTCAAGTGATAAATTCGACAGCATAACGGTATGATTTATACTTTAGTTCAATCCTTTCATTAATGGCTTTAGTCTAGATTGTAAATCACACTCATGAAACAAGACGAGAGAGGAAGTGCACGCTATCACCAGGGAACTTCAATGGTACAACCACTCGCCGGCCATGTGGGAATCCATGGTCAGAGGAGATTTACGGAGGCCTTGGAGAAAAAGTCACTAGTCTACCGATTCAGAATGACCGGTAGAGAGTTTCCAAATCCCCAAGAAAGGATGCCTAGATGTGCAAGTGTGTAGTGATTATGCGTCTCAATTCACAATCCATCCACAACTCCATCGCAACTCGCGAAAGCAATTAACATGATAACATGATATGAAAACTATGCACTTTAACCAAACATGGATTGCAAGATTTTAAGATAGCAGGTTATCATTTTAATAAGCTAGAATAGTACAAAGAGTGAATCAAAAGTTACATGAATGGTCAGGTCATAAGAAAGCAATTAGAATAATGTTCGAGTAATTAAACTTTTTAAATGGGTTAAACACTTTTAAGCCATTAAACAGATATCATGTAATGATCAGACCAAGACATGCAAATCACACTCGATACAGACCTCGGGTATAGTGGTAAGATTTGCAAAAAAATATGTGGGATTTCATGCAAAATTCTGAGATCGCGACGCACCCCAGTAAGGGTCGCGACGGAATCAGGACAGAACGCGACAAGGGCATGTACAGAACGCGACGGGTCAGTCAGAACAGGCAGAGAGATAGCGACGGCGGAGCTCGTGGCATTCATAATGTGACGGATTTTCTGTCGCGACAAGACCTTAGAACGCGGCCTATCGATCCGTCGCGTTCACAGGGTCTGCGCCTGAATCCGACAGAGAAAAGACATGTTCTTGGATTACGGTCCAGAACTGCCTTATATTGACACAGGGTGCTTCAAAAATAGAGAACACAATTGTACAGTGCATGAAAAATCACGAAACTAGTTTTAAACCAACCTACACATGCAAGGGTGCTTCCAGCAAATCGTAATTAGAAACAATGATGGTTTCGACGGACTTTAATCAAGTCAAACATGAGGTATAGAAAACTATGGACAGTTAAATGCAAGATTTGCTTTACAAGGTATGATGCCGAAATAATTAGGGCTTTTAGGACAAAGGTCTCATCATGAAAGTTGTTGGGAACATGGAATAGATGCAGACTATGATTTTTAATAATTTTAAATGACCTTGAGATGCATGATAATTCGACACAACGTAAAAGCCGAGTGCAACCCGAAAATGTAGTATCATGCAGCGACCCTCTTACCATGATTATAACTATCTAAATGTTGACATTTAGACAAAATGTTCAACACAAAACATGACGAGGACACTTATTAGAAAAACTTTCATGTTGTGTGTTTGCTCTAATTCGGTCTTTAATCGCATGCAACATATAAAGAATGAGAAACGCCCTGACAGTGCGCGACTTGGGGAAAACACTTATAATTCAAAATCTACTCATTGGAATTCGATGAAACCAGTGGGAAACGAAAGTTAGATTGATGATCTACACATTGGTATAGGATATGTTAATGTTTGGCCCGAGAAAACCTACCTTCTGGGTGAAGAAGTACCATTGTTTCAGAAAACCTGTGTTCAGACCACCTTTTGAAGAACGCTTAATACTCCGTGTATACTGCATGGAATTTGGGCATTCCACTTGGGTTAGAACGTAGACTTGACCCTATTTCCAGGGGTATAAGCCTTGCAAGGTTTGTTTATGGTTGACTCACCTTTTGTCGACTCCAAGATGACTATCTATGCAGGTCGCAGTAGACGCAACGGGGAAGAAGAACGGCTTGGTGTGGACGATCTCCTGCTCCCCAGCCGCCAAGAACTCCTCCACACGACCCCAACAAGATGTAAACTCATCCCCAAGGGTTTGGTGGAGAGTATTTAATCATCTATGGGTTTTAGGAGTCCTATTGTATAAGGAAAGAAGAGTAGCGGTTTTGACATACTAGTTTCCTATTTTGAGGATTCTTCCTCCATTAGAGTGTGTGAGGCTATAGGAAATCTCCTCCCATAGTTAAGCACAAATTTGGGTTGCCAAGATACATGTTCTCATCCCAATTCAACTCTAATTGCCTCTTCTAATTTCAGCTTATTTAAGCTACGAATTTCTATGCATTTTTGTTTCATTTGATTTTTGGGTCATATAGGTTCATTGCCCAATTATGATATTGGGTCATTAATATATAATGTTATAAGTCTCTCCAACATTTTTATTTAATTTATGGTTGCATCGTATTTCCGTGTTAACGGTTTTCCGACTTGTTCCTATTTGGATAATCGTCACCATAACTCTTAAACCTAGCCCAAATAATTTTTATTGACCCAAATTTCTTGATGGGTCATTAGAAGTTATTATTTAAAGTCCTGTATATGATTTTTATTTAATTTTCTGACTCATCCAGTACATGTGATAATGATTTTTCACTTATTCATGAATTACGATAATAAGTCTCAAAACACTTTAAACTTGCTAATCCGATTTTCTTGGCACAATTTCTTTGTGGACATTTAGGAATAATGGGTGGGGTTGATTTATAATTTTTACAGAATTTTCCGATGTGTTTTAGCATATACGATAATGATACGTATGTTTTAAATACTCCGATATTATGGAAATTATTTATTTCCATTTATTTGAGTTTTTATGTAATTAAATTTCCGGGGTGCTACAGGGCCGTCGCGTTCTCAGGACCTATGCCTGAGTCCGGCGGAAAAGGGCAGAGCCTCGATTGCGGGCCAACTTTCTATTTTTGACACAGGGTCGTTCAAAAATCATAACTAATTGTATAGTCGATGAAAAATCATGAAAATAGTTGCAAATTGATCTAGACTCACATGGGTACTTACAGTAATTTGGAATTTGAAAACGGACAAGGTTTAGACATGCTTTAATCACGGGTATTACGATTTAATTCGCAAGATAGGATGGATGAAATTAGAGCTTTCAGAGCCTAACTATCATCAGTATTTCCCATAAAAATTTCATAGCATGAGGTTTAGTATACATGGAGATCAAGAATTAAAAAGAGGTTCGAGGTCATGGTGCTTACAGAACTTCAAAAATTAAGAACAAAATTTGCTCGATGGAAAAATGAGACAAGAGGGCTTTGAATTCTGAGGTTTAGATCAACCTACAGACGAAATGATTTAGTTTTGCTCGTGAGAATACCTATCTTTGATCATTTTCCTCTTCTAGGGCTAGAACTTGAAGAACGGGGTTGAGAGCTTTGAGAAGTTCTTCCTCCCCACAAATTCTCCTCTCCTTGGCCTCCTCTCCACGTCCTGAAACCCTTGGCAATGAGCTAGGGCCGGCCATGGGGTTAGGAGAGTATTTATGTCTCTTGGTTTCTATTTCCTATAGGACTCTAATTACTATTTAATTTCGGGATTTCCTATTTCTCTCATCCCTGCCAAGCTTGAGAACTTCTATTGGGTTAGGATGGGAGCTAAATTCGTGGCCAAGCTACTAGGGTAGGTTTAAGAATCCAAATCAACTCAAACTTCTTATTTAATGTATTAAATACCTCTTTCTATTTAAGTAATAATTAAGTTACAAATTTAGGGTATTTTTCTATTATTCCCTTTTAAATTCCTATTTTGGCCCACTAATTTCTAATGGTCCATTTAACAAGCCCATTACTTCTTTTCATTTAATGGATTTTATTAATTCTCTTTTATTTGATTTTCTAATTGCTTTATTTTTATTTTTATTAAATTTTTTATTTTTTGAAAATTTAGGTTGCTACATCCTCCCCCTCTTAAAAGAATTTGGTCCCCAAATTCATATGATCATCTAGGAGAGAATGTCTTACCGAAAAGATCAGGGTAGTTCGCCTGATGGTTCCTTCCAGTTCCCATGTGGCTTCTTCCACTCCGCGGTTATTCCATAAGACTTTAACCACGTGAATGGGATGGTTCCTGAGCTGTTGCACCTTCCGTTCTAATATCTTGACTGGCTTTTCTTCATAGGTCGTGTCCCTGTTCACACCAACTTCTCGTGACGAATGATGTGTGTAGGATCATATACATATTTCCTGAGCATGGAGACATGGAACATATTGTGTACACATGCCAGATCCGGTGGCAACGCCAGTCGGTATGCAACCTCACCAATCCTTTCGAGTACTTCAAAAGGACGATAAATCTGGACTGAGCTTTCTTTCACACCAAATCTTTGGATGCCACGAGTAGGTGACACCTTTAAGATACATGATCACCGACTTGGAATTCTAATCTCGCCTTCTTTTGTCGGCATAGCTCTTTTGTCTGGACTGAGCAGTCTTAAGCCGTCTCTAATCACCTGAATGTCCCGGGTTGTATTTTGCACTATGTCCGGCCTAGCCATTATTGTTCTCCCACCTCATTCCAGCATGCAGGAGATCTACAATTTCTTCCGTAGAGTGCTTCGAACGGTGCCATCTTAATACTCGCCTGGTAACTGTTGTTATAGGCGAACTCAATAAGGGGTAGGTGCTCGTTCCAATATCCTTGGAAGTCTATAGTGCACGCTCTCAACATGTCTTCCACTATTTGGTTGGTTCTTTCAGTTTGCCCATCAGTTTGTGGATGGAATGCGGTACTAAAGTTGAGTTTAGTACCCAGTGCACCTTGCAGTCCTTTCCAAAAATGAGATGTGAATCTCGGATCTCGATCCGAGACTATGGATGATGGAACTCCATGTAGTCTTACAATCTCTTTGACATATAAGGCAGCTAGTACTTCTACCGACCACTTACTCTTTATGGCTAGGAAGTGTGCAGATTTGGTTAGTCGGTCGACAATGACCCATATGGCGTCGAGTCCACCACGAGTCTTGGGTAAACCCATGATGAAGTCCATGCCAATGCTTTCCATTTCCATTCCCAGAATATCTAGCGGTCTGAGTACACCAACAGGGTGCATGTGTTCCGCTTTTACTTGTTGGCAAGTAAGGTAGTGTGCGGCATGTTCAGCTACCTCTCTCTTCATGTTCGGCCACCAAAACGTTCTTTTCATGTCTTGATACATTTTGGTACCTCCTGTATGATAGTGTACTTTGTCTTGTGAGCTTCATCCATTAACCTTCTCTTCAGTTCTTCATTATCGGGACGCATGTCCTCCCTTGGAACACCAGTCTTCCATCCTCAGTCATAGCAAAGTCCGATCTTTCAGTTAAGGTTTCCTTGATGCGAACTAAGAATGGATCATTATCTTGTTGGGTTTTAATCTCTTCTAGCAAGTCGGATTGAATCTTGATATTGGCAATCAAGACTCGATCATCTCTAGTTCAATAGTTAAGTCTAACCTTGTGAATTGTTCTAGTAGTTGCATCTCGCCAAGGACTAGACTTGAAACAGATGCCATTGGCTTCCTACTAAGAGCATCAGCCACGACATTACCCTTGCCTGGATGGTATTAGATGTTGAAGTCGAAATCCTTCAGATATTCTAGCCATCTTCTCTGTCTCATGTTGAGTTCCTTCTGGGAGAATAAGTACTTCAGGCTTTTATGGTCTGAGTAGACAGTGAATTTCTCACCATACAAGTAATGTCTCCAGATCTTCAAGGCGAAGACCACGGCAGCCAACTCTAGATCATGCACAAGTAGTTGACTTCATGAGTCTTCAGTTGTCTTGAAGAATAAGCAATAACCTTCTTCTTTTGCATCAATACACAACCTAGCCCAATCCCTGAGGCATCGGTGTAGATAGAGAAACCTTCTCCCTCTATTGACAAAGCGAGAACAGGTGCTGAGGTAAGACAATCTTTAAGAGTTTGGAAACTTTTCTCACACTCATTACTCCAGGAGTATGGATTCTCCTTTCGTGTTAGTCGTGTGAGAGGAACGGCGATCTTGGAGAAGTCCTTAATGAACCACCTGTAGTAGCCAGCCAGTCCTAGAAGCTTCTGATTTCTGTGACATTGGTTGGTCTCTCCCAATTGAGTACAGCTTCAACTTTGGAGGGATCAACTGAGATGTCGTCCTTTGAGATGACATGGCCCAAGAAGGACACTTCTTCGAGCCAGAATTCACACTTGCTCAGCTTTGCATACAGTTTGTTGTCTCGCAAAACTTGCAGTGCAATCCTCAGGTGTTCTTCATGCTCTTCCTTGGTCTTTGAATAAATGAGGATGTCGTCGATGAAGACGACCATGAACTTGTCAAGGTATGGCCGATATATGCTATTCATGAGTTGCATAAAGGCTGCAGGAGCATTGGTTAGACCAAAAGGCATAACGACGAATTCATAGTGTCCATACCTGCTCCTGAAAGCCGTTTTGAAGATATCGTCATCCTTGATCCTCATTTGGTGATAGCCAGATCAAAGATCGGTCTTGGAGAAATATTGAGCTCCAGATATTTGGTCGAATAGTTCATCGACCCTGGGCAATGAGTATTTGTTCTTGATGGTGAGCTGATTGAGTTGACGATAGTCGATGCATAGCCTCATCGATCCATCTTTCTTCTTGACGAATAGCATAGGTGCTCCCCATAGGGAAGTACTCGGTCTGATGAACCCCTTCTCTAATAGCTCCATCAGTTGCATCTTCAATTCCTTTAGCTCGGCAGGTGACATCCGGTACGGTTGTCGTGATACCGGGGTAGCTCCAGGGATCAACTCAATGGCGAAGTTGACATCTTGTTCCAGGGGAATCCCTGGCAAATCTTCAGGAAACACATCAGGGAAATCATGGACTATGTGGATATCTTCTATCTTAGAACCCTTCTTTTCAATTACTATGGCTGCAAGGAAAGCAATGCAACCTTTCCTTATCATGTTATGGGCTTTTATGGCGGAGATTAGAGACATGCCTCTTATGTCTAATCCCAGAGAATGCCAATTTAGGAAAGTCACTAAATGTCACCCTTCCTTTCTTACAATCGACACTTTCCCCATAAGTGGACAACCAATCGGCTCCCAAAATTACATCATAGCCTTCATGGGCATACACACCAGGTTGGCTTTTAGGTTATGGTCTCCGATCATTACATCGGCAGAGGAAAGTATTTGTTCAATTTCTCCTTTTCTCCTAGTGCGTTGTGACAGAGAACTCACAACCAATGGATATAGGTTTTGCAGTCAGGGTATCAGCAAAGTGTTGAGATATAAATGAATGAGTTGCTCCAGTATCAAAAAAAACAAAGCTGATAAGGAGAAAACTTGTAGGGTACCTTCTACCACGCCACCTTCCTCAGTGGGCTTTCATTGTGCAAGGCTTGTAGTCGGCCCTGTTTCTTAGCGCATTAGAGCGCCTCTCATTTCTTTCAATAGCGGGCACTCGGGGATGCGGTGCTCGCGGCTTCCACAGCGTAGACATGCGTCGACTTTCCTCTAGCACTCGTCAGTGATGTGACCTGGCTTGTCACAGTGCTTGCAGTTACTTTTTGTTGGAGTGTTGGGACAATAGCTTTAGGTTTCCTTTCTTGTTGGGTCCCTCCGTGATGTTGAAGGGATGCTTCTTGCCATTTTTTGGCTTAGTAGATGATTGCCCTGAGGTCATTTCCTTCCTTACGAACTTCCCTTTGATACGGTCGGTGAAGTCCGTAGCATCTTCTAGTAGTTGGGCCTTCTTCACCATCTCGGCGTAGGTCTGGATGTCGAGAGGGGCCAGTTGAGTGATATATTGTGGCTTAAGGCCGTTGAGAAAGCGCTTAGCCTTCATTCTTTCTGTATTCACCAGGTGTGCAGCATAGCTTGCCAGTCTTGAAAATTGGGCTTCATATTCGGCCACAGTCAAGCTCCGCTGTTTCAGAGCAGTAATTCCGCAGCCCTCCTTTCTTGGACATGCTCTAAGAAGTATTCGGAATTAAAAGCTTCTTTGAATTCGGTCCAGGTGAACTGACCATTAGCTTTGGTCGCTTCAACAGACTCCCACGAAGCGCAGGCGTCCTTTCCAGTTGGAATGTGGCTAGTAGCAGCTTATCCCCGCTGTGCATTACATAACATGGAAGATCCTTTCCGTTTCCTTTAGCTAGTGTTCGGCTTCATCCGGATCCATGGATCTACTGACCTAGTGGGTTCAGACTCCTGAAGTTACGATGCAGGTCGCCTGCACCACCACGATTACCACCTCCTTGGGTAGCTTGCATGATTGTGCGCGTCAGTTCTTGAATGGTCTGTTGCATGCCCCTCATTTGAGTACGTTCAGCAGCCATCTTGATTGCTTAGTTCCTACAAAATAACTTATTATCATGATATTGATGTGGAATTTAATTTGTGCATGTGTGAGTTCATTTTAGCTATTTACCCTTGGCTCTAACCACAACTCACATAGGTAGGATAATTGACTCTAGTCGAGGCAGGTAACCTAGATCATCCTATACTTAAGATAACCTAGGCTCTGATACCACAAAACTGTCACGCCCCGACGCGAAATATCCAAACGTGAGGCAGTTGCAAGTAAACGGGTACAGAGTAAGTACTAGACATCAAACCATTGAACAATGTTTAATACTAAAGTAAATCTTCTCATATAACTTCCAAATGTCTAGTTACAACCACTAATATCAGAGCCTTCTATAGGGCCCAATTATATTGAAATAAAAGTAAAAGACTAAACTAACACTCTAATCATAATCTTAGACACTAGGGCACTCATGACTTCACTCCTGATCGTTCCCGTCCTCTTGAGTGTATGTATCATCCTCGATCTCACCTGAGAACACAACGACAAATAAGCAGGGTGAGCGATAACGCCCAGTAGGATTAAATCTCATAGTCAAGCAGGCTTTAAATGATTAATGTATTAAAAGGCAGAGTAACTAATGATAGAGAGAGAGACAAGTAAAAGATAGCAGATAGCGCATGATGGAAATAGCACAAGCTTTCTAAGTATAGCACAAGTGTCGAGTATGCATAAATAGCAAGTTGGCCATAGCACAAATAGCACAAGTATAGCAATAGCACAACGGTATAGTATAGCACTTTTGTCATAGACAACCCGAGAGAATATAGCACTTTTGATTGTCATTTAGATATCAAGATAGATAGCACTCAAGTGTAATGCCAAACACTTTGATCATTTAACTCCCATGGGCACTAGCACTTTCCGGCGCACATCCCAGGACTAGATCGGGCCCTTTATATATTGCCATGCATTGGTTATGTTTATCTTTAGACAATCAGTCAATGGCCAATATAGAATACTAAGAATAGATGAGAGTACTAGATGAATATATGACGATAGTAGAGTGAACCGTGAATAGATGAGCGAGTAGAGTATAGATGAGAGCTAGTGGACATTGCATGTAACATGTCGAGTAAATAGGCGATAGTAACAGTTGCACAACCGCGCACTTGGTGTTGGCAGTCAGGTGGAACTCACGACCCTTCCACTGGCCATGTTAAGCACAGGTCTAGAGGTCCGGCGTGATTCAGATAAGAGCGAACTTCTAATACCGTTTGGATCATATTGATCCTTAAAGGGTGTCATAGGGTGTTAGGGTACAACCACGTCGACCATGTGGGAATCCATGGCAGAGGAGACTTACAGAGGCCTTGAACAAGGATTTACTAGTCTGGCAGAAGGCTATCCGACGGAGAGTTCATCCAAGTCAAGAGAAAGTGTAAATATAGAACAAGTGCCCGACGTTCTAGAGGAATTCTAGAACGTGGAGCGTCGATAACAGTATTCCCAAATCATCGCGAGAAAACGTAGACAAGTATATTTAAAATAGTGCAATGTAATTACATGATTACATAATTTACCAGATGTATTATAAGATAATTTCACTCCAAGGTTAAGCCATATTTGGATGGTTCAAAGTTGTGTGCACATGTGACAAGAATCATAGATATGACATGATCAATTGTATGTCTTTTAAGCAATAAACCATGATGACGTTTATACAGTTTTATTTACTACGTTTGGTTACTGTTAACAGGAAGTATAG
>JACBKR010006173.1:0-14155 GCA_014218235.1 Colocasia esculenta | reverse complement strand
TTTCCTCGCCCGGTGATCGGAACCGCCCGCGAGGCCCCAATTCCGAATCGGCACTCCGACCGGTCGGCCCAGGCCTGGACTCGGAGATTTCCTGTCGGCGCCGGATTCCGCTCCCGGAGGGCGCGGCAGCGGCTCCCGATGCGCACGGATTCTGACACGCCTTCGTTTTGTAAAACGGCCATAACTTTGCCCCGGCATCGGAATCGCTTATATGACCACTTTTTGGAATCGGCACTCAGAGGCGCTCGTCGCCGTCAATTGCCGAGGCGATCGGCGCCGTTTTCGAGTCGAAAATCAATCGTTTCGGCCACCAAATTTCTATTCCTGCCGGCGATTCACGTTTTTTTGCCGCGACGTCTCCTGGATCACACGGCTCCTCTGAGGTCGAAGGTCACATTTTTTTCAGAATCGGCCCTTCTCGGCGGTCGAAGGTCGCCGTCGACGCGGCCCGACAGCTCCTCCCCGCGTCGTAAACGACCGTGCGCGAGAAAATGGCGCGGTTTCGCAACCCCGGCCTGACCAGTGCTCCCACCCCTTACGGAAGAAATGGGCATACTTTCCGCCCGGTATCAGAATCGCTTATGTGACCGCCTCGTTGGAATCGTCTCTCCGAGCCGGTCGAGAAGACGCCAGTCCGTAGAAATTCCGACCCGGCCCCGAAATGCCACCTCAGGCGTGTGTCTAGTACACCGATTTTTGCACCACTTCGTTAAAACGTGGATATTTCCTCGCCCGGTGATCGGAACCGCCCGCGAGGCCCCAATTCCGAATCGGCACTCCGACCGGTCGGCCCAGGCCTGGACCGGAGATTTCCGTCCGGCGCCGGATTCCGCTCCCGGAGGGCGCAGGGCGGCAGCGGCTCCGATGCGCACGGATTCTGACACGCCTTCGGTAAAACGGCCATAACTTTCCGCCCGGGCATCGGAATCGCTTATTGACCACTTTTTGGAATCGGCACTCAGAGGTGCTCGTCGCCGTCGACAGTCGAGGCGATCGTGACGCCGTTTTCGAGTCGAAAATCAATCGTTTCGGCCACCAAAATTTCGATTCCTGCCGGCGATTCACTTTTTTTTGCCGCGACGTCTCCTGGATCACACGGCTCCTCTGAGGTCGAAGGTCACATTTTTTTCAGAATCGGCCCTTCTCGGCGGTCGAAGGTCGCCGTCGACACGGCCCGACAGCTCCTCCCCGCGCGTAAACGAGTGCGCAGAAAATGGCCGGTTTCGCCACCCCTGACGGATTGCTCCCACCCCTTCTACGGAAGAAATGGGCAAACTTTCCGCCCGGGTATCAGAATCGCTTATGTGACCGCTCGTCGGAATCGTCTCTCCGAGCCGGTCGAGAAGACGCCAGTCTCGTGAAATTCCGACCCCCGGCGCCCGAAATGCCACCTCAGGGCGGGGTACTAGTACACCGATTTTTGCACCACTTCGGTAAAACGTGGATATTCCTCGCCCGGTGATCGAAACCGCCCGCGAGGCCCCAATTCCGAATCGGCACTCCGACCCGGTCGGCCCAGGCCTGGACTCGGAGATTCCTGTCCGGCGCCGGATCCGCTCCCGGAGGGCGGCGGAGCGGCTCCCGATGCGCACGGATTCTGACACGCCTTCGGTAAAACGGCCATAACTTTCCGCCGGGGCATCGGAATCGCTTATATGACCACTTTTTGGAATCGGCCACTCAGAGGCGCTCGTCGCCGTCGACAGCCGAGGCGATCGGACGCCGTTTTCGAGTCGAAAATCAATCGTTTCGGCCACCAAAATTTCGATTCCTGCCGGCGATTCACGTTTTTTTGGCCGCGACGTCCTCCTGGATCACACGGCTCCTCGAGGTCGAGGTCACATTTTTTTCAGAATCTGCCCCTTCTCGGGTCGAAGATCGCCGTCGACGCGGCCCGACGCTCCTCCCCGCCGTCGTAAACGAGTGCGCGCTAGAAAATGGCCGTTTTCGCCACCCCTGACGTTTGCTCCCACCCCCTTCTACGGAAGAAATGGGCATAACTTTCCGCCCGGGTATCAGAATCGCTTATTGTACCGCTCGTTCGGAATCGTCTCTCCGAGCCGGTCGAGAAGACGCCATCTCGTGAAATTCCGACCCCGGCGCCCGAAATGCCACCTCAGGGCGTGTGTACTAGTACACCGATTTTTGCACCACTTCGGTAAAACGTGGATATTTCCTCGCCCGGATCGGAACCGCCCGCGAGGCCCCCATTCCGAATCGGCACTCCGACCCGGTCGGCCCAGGCCTGGACTCGGAGATTTCCTGTCGGCGCCCGGATTCCGCTCCCTCCCGAGCGGCAGCGGCTCCCGATGCGCACGGATTCTGACACGCCTAAACGCCTCGGTTAAAACGGCCATAACTTCCGCCCGGCATCGGAATCGCTTATATGACCACTTTTTGGATCGGCACTCAGAGGCGCTCGTCGCCGTCAATTGCCGAGGCGATCGGACTCCGTTTCAAGTCGAAAATCAATCGTTTCGGCCACCAAAATTTCGATTCCTGCCGGCGATTCACGTTTTTTTGCCGCGACGTCTCCTGGATCACACGGCTCCTCTGAGGTCGAAGGTCACATTTTTTCAGAATCGGCCCTTCTCGGCGGTCGAAGGTCGCCGTCGACGCGGCCCGACAGCTCCTCCCCGCGTCGTAACGATGTGCGCGAGAAAATGGCCGGTTTCGCCACCCCTGACGGATTGCTCCCACCCCCTTCTACGGAAGAAATGGGCATAACTTTCCGCCGGGTATCAGAATCGCTTATGTGACCGCTCGTCGGAATCGTCTCCGAGCCGGTCGAGAAGACGCCAGTCTCGTGTGAAATTCCGACCCCGGCGCCGAAATGCCACCTCAGGGCGTGTTACTAGTACACCGATTTTTGCACCACTTCGGTAAAACGTGGATATTTCCTCGCCCGGTGATCGGAACCGCCCGCGAGGCCCCAATTCCGAATCGACACACCGACCCGGTCGGCCCTGGGCTGGACTCGGAGATTTCCTGTCCGGCGCACGGATTCCGCTCCCGGAGGGCGGCAGCGGCTCCCGATGCGCACGGATTCTGACACGGATTCTGACCCCAACAGAGCAGGTGTTGGGTGAAAAGTTTGAGGGGCTGCAGATATCGGATTAGCAGAGGTTTGGGGAGCAGGTATCTGCCCAGAAGAAGGCAGATCTTGTGGGCCTCCCCTAACAATCTTGCTGGTAAAAGTTATGCAAGGATTCTTTCAGAATCTTCTCCTTTTCCCCCAGTTCAGATTCAGGTTCGGGCTCCCTCTTCCACAGATCTTGGAGAACCTGCTATCTTCTTTTCAGAGGAAGATATGAAGGCCGCCATGTCTTCCTTTCAATTTGCTCTGGTGGCCAAAACTCCTTTTGGTCGCACACCATACCCAGACATCAAAAGGTTTTGTTGAGAGACTCCAGTTGACAGGGGAGTTTGTAATGGCAGCTCTGGATAACAGGCATCTTCTCATGAGATTTGCCTTGGAAGCAGATTACTTAAAGGTGTTGCTTAGAGAACAGATTTATATCAAAGGCTATTTATTTCGATTCTGAAATGGTCGTTGGATTTTGAATGTGGTAAGGAATCATCTATAGTTCCTGTTTGGGTAGCTTTCCCTGGCCTTAAGCCACCTTTGTTCCATGAGCCAATGGTCAAATCTGTTGCTGGTACTCTAGGAGAGTTCTAAAGGGATCTAAGAACTTCTCAGCTTACTAATGCTGTTGCAGCTCATGCATGTATTGAGCTAGATATACTTCAACCAAGAGCTGAGAGAATCTGGATTGGCATGGGGTTGAGAAATGGTTATTGGCAGGAAGTGTCATATCATAACATCCCATTCTACTGCACTAATTGCAAACTTCTGGGTCATGAGGCTTCCTCTTGCAGGCGTAAATTATATGAGGATCCAAGTGGAAGTCAGGTGAATCCTATAAAAGGGCAGGCTATTGGAGCTTCACAGATGGGTGTTCAGAAGACAAAGTGGGAGCCCAAGAAGATCACTCAATTACCAGTCAAAATTCCATCTGGTTTCCAGCATGTTACAAGAACTAGTCAACCTGATGAGGTTTCAGTTGAAGAGGCAGTTCCAGTTTCCCTTCCTGTAGCTACTGCTCTGATCAAAGATTTGCCAAGGACACATTCCAACAATGAGGTAACTACTGATTTTTCTATCCCTGTTAATAATAGATTCAGCTATCTTGAAGAAGAGTCTCTCTCAGGTGAAGAAATAGACAATGTGGATTTTAGTACCCATTCGAAGAACAGCTTGCCAGTTCAGCCTATTCCAGGGGGCAGAAAACTCCTACAAAAGGAAAACAAAAGATGGTTTTTACTTCAGAATCTATATCAGATAAGGAAAATATCACAAGCTTAACTTTACTAATGATGTTCCTAGTTCTGTCCTTAAGGATGATGTCTTTGCAAATCATCTCCTGGATTCATCTGTTCTATCTCATCAAGTGAAGGATAGGGTGGTCAGACCCTCAGGTGTGAAGATTGACAAGATCATAGAGAAGTTACTATCTCCTGAAATAGATACTACCATTGATGTGTCAAATTGGCATGAGCCGTTGGCTAATAGATCTGGATTTTTGCAAATAGAGATATGTTCATTGAACAAGATCCCTATTCTAAAGATTTACAGGCTTTGAATCTGGAAGTATCATCTCCCTCCCTGGCTCAGATTTCAGTTCTTAGGCATATTAAGAATCTCACTGATTCCCACCAGTTGAAAAGAGTTCAGAGATTGGATGGTCACAGTTCAAACTTGGAAGAAACATCTACTGATCCTCTTTGTATTTTAAACAAGGAATCTTCCCCACCTGAGATCACTGAACAACAGAATTCTGCAGAAGCAGTGTTAATTGAGTCTGAAAAGCCCAGGACTAGGGCAAGGAAACAAAAATTTGTTAAAAATGGTTAAATTTCTTGCTTGGAATATCAGAGGTGTTGGCAATTCTCCTTCTCTTAGAAGACTGGTTTTTTTGTGTAAAACTCATAAAGTTCAGATTGCAGCTGTCTTTGAACCTATGATCAATGATTCAAATCTTCCAATTACAGCTATGAGATTGGGGTTGACTAATTATGTTTGCAGTGGTGTACCTGTTGGTAAAATTTGGGTCTTCTGGAATTCTTCTATGTCCGCAGAGGTCATCAATACTCACTATAATTTTATCACTATTAAGATTTCTGCTCAGGTGGTTTATTATGTCACTTTCATCTATGCTAGCTGTGTTCTGTCTGAGAGAATGGAAATATGGAATGACTTAATTGCTACTGCTCCTTCTGGTCCCTGGATGGTAGTGGGTGATTTTAATGCTGTTCTTTATTCTTTTGAGAAAATTGGTGGTCATCCCCCCTCAACAGTTTCAGTAAACTCTTTTCATGATCTTCTTCAGTCTTTATCTCTCCATGATATAGGCTATACTGGTCCATCTTATACTTGGCGCAATGGTCAGCAGGGTATTCATAGTATCAAGGCAAGACTTGACAGAGCTGTGGTCAATACTGAATGGTTACAAGCCTTTGATTCTACAGTCTCCCATTTGCACCATATTAATTCAGATCATAGTCCTCTTCTGGTTTCTATTGAATGTTCCAAAAATCTGAGGAGAGGTCACTTTAAGTTTCAGAAAATGTGGATTCGACATCCAAAGTTTTTAGAAATGGTGAAGGAAAGCTGGAATCTCCCTTTTCAATCCTCACCTATTTATAGACTCATTGGTAAACTGAAGAGACTAAAAATTAGATTGAAAGATTGGAATAAAACTGTGTTTGGTAATATTTTTCAGAATGCCTTAATGTTGGAAGAAAAGGTATTACATCTCCAAACCACCTATGATCTTTCTCCTTCGGATGATACAGCTAAGAACTTAGCTGAGGCTACTGAATCACTTAAGGAAAATTTGCTTAGGCAGGAAATCTTTTGGAGGCAAAAATCTCACCATCGATGGATTAAGGAAGGAGACCAGAATACAGCTTTCTTCCATGCTATTGTTTCTGACAGAAGAAAGAAAAACTATATCCAATCTCTAAAGGATCAAAATGGTACTGATATTTCTGATCAAGGTAAACTTATGGACATGGCTGTTGATTACTACAAAGAGCTCTTTACTTCCCAAAGCTCACAAATCCAAAATAATTGCTTCCTGCAATATATCCCAGAGTTGATCTCAGAAGATGACAATTCAAACCTTATAGCCATCCCTACCATGGAAGAGGTTAAGGAGGCAGTCTTTGATCTCTGCCCAGACAGTGCTCCTGGACCAGATGGATTCTCAGGTTCTTTTTTTACTGCTTGCTGGCCCATAATTTCAGAAGATGTGTATGCTGCAGTTCAAGAATTTTTTGAAACATCAACCCTACCCAGAGCTCTTACTGCAACTCACATTGTGCTCATTCCTAAAAGTCCCTCTCCCACCAGTTTGAAGGAATTCAGACCCATTAGTTTATGTAACTTTGCATATAAAGTTATCTCCCTCCTTCTTTGTAGAAGACTTGCTTCTATTCTCCCTAATCTGATCTCCCCTACCCAAGGAGCTTTCACAAAAGGAAGAGATATTACTGATAATATTTGTCTTGCTCAGGAATTGGTTCATAATATTTCCTCTAAGGTTAGAGGTCAAAATGTCATAATTAAATTGGACATGATGAAAGCCTATGATAGGTTGGAATGGGGTTTTCTGTTTGATATCCTCAGAAAGTTTGGATTCTCTCAAAACTGGATCACTCTTATCAAAGGTCTGTTCACCAATTGTTGGTTTTCTGTGGTTTTCAATGGAAATCTTGGGGGATTCTTCCCTTCATCTAGAGGGCTTCGGCAGGGAGATCCTCTTGCCCCTAGTTTTTATCTTGGCTGAGGAAGCTTTAAGTAGAGGTCTACAGGACCTGTTTTCCAAACAGATCATTACCCCATATGCTACTTTCCGTGAAGCTCCTGTTGTCTCTCACCTCTTATTTGCAGATGACACTGTCATTTTTACCAATGGTTCTCAAGGATCTTTAAGAAGATTGATGGCCTTTCTTAACCTCTATGAAGTATTCTCTGGTCAAAAGATCAATCTGGCAAAAAGTTCATTTTACATGGCTGAGAATACTATCACTCAAAAGATTAATCAGGTGAAGACTGTATTGAATATCCCTCACAAAAATTTTCCTATCATTTATCTTGGAGCACCATTGTTTAAAGGTGCTGCTAGGAGGTCTTATTTCCAGCCTCTTTTGGATAAATTAGGAAAATGATTCAGTCTGGAAAAATAAGCTTCTCTCTCAAGGAGGTAGATTGATCTTAATCAAGAATGTACTCTCTAGTATTCCTATACACATCCTCTCTGCTGTCACTCCTCCAAAAAGCATAATTCAAGATATAGAAAGGATGCTAGCTCAATTTTTTTGGGGGGAATCTGAATTAGGCAAGAGACATCACTGGATTGCCTGGTCTAAGCTTTCTAAGCCTGTTGATGAAGGTGGAATTGGTGTTAGATCTATATTTGATATCCATTTGGCCCTCAAACTGAAACTTGGATGGAAGGTTTATACAAAGAAGGGAGTCTGGAGTTGGTATATTCACCACAGTTATTTACTTCACAACCATTTCTTTAATTGCCCATTCTCTGGTTCTCCTGCCTGGAGGAGATTACTCACCTACAGATTCTGGTTAAAGGAGAACTCTCTTTGTTTGGCAGGTGAAGGGAACTTTTCCTTTTGGTATGACAATTGGACTGGTTTTGGGTCCTTAAGAGATTTCTTCACTAATGATCAGTGGCTCAGTATTGGCCAAGCAAGGGACTGGTTGGTGAAAGATTTCATTCAGGAAGGCAATCAGTTATTTAATTGTCTCCCTACTGAAATTTCACATGAATTATTACCATTTTGTGAGGATTTCAAAGTCATGGACAATTATTCTGACAAGATTATTTGGACACCAGATTCTCATGGGGTGTTTTCTACTAAATCAGCTTGGCATACTATTAGATGTCACAGTGACAGCAACACATTAGCTAAATGGCTTTGGCATGCTAATATTCCTAAGAAATCTCTATATTTGTCTATAGATTACTTCTTCGCAAACTGCCTTTTGATTTTGATGTGCAAAGGCTTGGTGTCTCTCTTGCTTCTAAATGTGTGTGCTGTAAACAGAGCAGAGGTGAATCAAGTAGCCATGTTATTGCTACAAGTGAAAAAGCAAATCTCTGTTGGCAATACTTTCAAAATCTTTTTGGTCTCACCAGGACAGCTAATTCAGTTGAAACTTATTCTCTTTATTCTGGGCTGAAGCTTCCAATAATTCCATGTACTCATTCTGTATGGCAGTTACTCCCTGTGTTATTGCTTGGGAATATGGAAGGATAGATGTGCTGTTCGATTCAGAAATGACTGTTCTTCTAAAGGTGCTGTTCTCCTCAAGATTCAATCTGAGATTAGAGATATTTGTCTTCACTTTACCCCCAAAAGTTCATCTACCAGTTTCCAAAAAAAAATATTGACTAACATGGGTCTGATTGATCATTTCTCCCCTAAATTGCCACAGTTGGTTACTTGGCAGAAACCAGCTATGGGATCTTGAAAACTAAACTCTGATGGGTGTTCAAGAGGGAATCCAGGAGAGTCTGCAGGTGCTGCAGTTCTTAGAGATCATCATGGAGCTTTTGTCTTGGCTGGTACTGCTTATTTTGGTCACTGCTCTAGTTTAGTAGCTGAACTAAGAGCTATGATCTGTGGGCTCCAGATATGCTTTCATCATGGAAAAACTGAACTTATAGTTGAAATGGATAACCAACTTTTGGTTCTTATTTGTACCAATCTCCCTATTCATATTCCCTGGCAATTGTTCCCTTGGTGGAATGAGTTCCTTAAATTTCATAGATTTATGTCTCTTCAGTTCATTCATACTGTTAGAGAATGCAATAAGGTTGCTGATCAGCTAGCCAACTATATGCTTGCAATTCTAAACAGGATAAAATTTTCCTTGATGTCAATTCTCTTCCTTGGCAGCCAAGGGGAGTTTAGTTTTGGACAAATCTGGTGTTCCTAATCTCAGAAATGGAAAAGGTGGAACTGCAAAGGATTGATTCTGTTTTTTTGGGGATCCCTTTACTTTGAATATGTGTACTCTTTGGGCTCCTTTTGGCAAGTTCTTTCAGTTGGTTCAAGGGAGTTTCTGGGCCACCTCCTTCAGATTCTTGGAAGATTTTTATCAAAGAAATTCCAGAGATCTTTATCTAAAAATGGAATACCAGGAATTTTCCCACTTGCATTCTGATTCTTGGATGGTCTCAGCTTGGATATACTTATTCTGGAATCTTTTCATAGGACAGATTCCCTCAGAATTTTGCTTGCTCCAGTTTATTTACAGTTTATGGAGGGGTTATTCCAACATTCAGATGGATCTTCTTGCTAGGAGAAGTGATTATTTCAGCTTTGATCACTGTTTCTGCCAGTTGGCTTATTTCTTTTATGGAGCTACTTCAGTTCTGGTTCAGGAATTTTCAGAGGGATTATTTTTTGACAGTGATACTCATGGTAGGAGAAGTGTTCTCCTTACTTCAGTCTTTTGGATTTGATCTTGGCAGGTTTTGTTAGGGTGATTGGTGATTTTCAATGCCTACATGGTCTACTCTGAGGTTCTCTATAGACTGTTTGGAGGATCTCAGTACAGGGAAGTTCTCTTTTATTGGCCCATTCTTTGGAGAGGTGATGCTTACTTTATGGAAGAAACACTCCAATGCTTGGAACTGTTATTGGCAAATTCTCATTTCATATTTGGAGCAGTGGACACCTAATTGGAAAGACCTCTCTTTTTGGAGCTGTTCTTGGGATTCTATTTCTAGTCTGGTTCAGGAATCTTCAGAAGAGATTATTCTGCTATGGGACTGTTGGAGCTGCAGATCTGAGCAATTTTTCAGGAATGATCCTTCACATTCTTGGTGGCAGACCTCTTTAGGGAGCTTGCAGTGCTCTTTGGATCAAGGATTGTCTCCTTCCATTTTTATGGAAAAGACATTTCAGTTTCTGGAGCTGTTATTGGCAGATTTCTATAGGGTGTTTGGAGCAGCTTCAGTGGAGATGTGCATATCAGCAAATACTCAGGAAGTTGGCTATTATTGGTTCTTATGGCTTTTCCATTTGACATTTGTATCTTTAGGGGGCTGTTACTACCTCTTCCCTTCCAGTTGCATTCTTGGATACTGCTTATCATATGGAGGGGGTTTTTTCAGTTCTGGTTCAGGGATTTCCAGATGGAGTCTATGCTGACAGTGGTCTTCATTGGGAGGAATGTAGTGTTCATCTGATTTCAGTTCTCGGGAGCTTTCTAGATGGAGCTGCAGTAGATTTTGCAGTTGGAAGCTTGGATGGCACTGAGCTTATCAAGGATTTTCAGATGCAGCTGTTCTGCCTGCCATAAATATATTGTTTTATTTGGAGAAGTGGACTCATTCTATGGAGGATTCTTCGAAATTGTCCTGCTTTCATTGGGATTTAAAGCAGTAGTTCAGCTGGAGTTTCATGGTTCATCATATGGAGGGGTATTTCAGTTCTGGTTCAGGATTTTCAGGATTTTCAGAAGGAGCTTTTAACTGACAGTCTTCATTGAGAGGAGATGTGTTCATCTTTATTCAGTCTGCTCAGATCTTCTAGTTCTCTTCAGTGGAGATGTGGAGCTCAGCAACAACTAAGGGAAGTTCTCTTTTATTGATTCTTATGGCTACTTCATTTGATATTTGTATTCTTAGGGGTAAGGTTTATGTCCCCCCCTCCATGATTAATATAATAAAATAGGGTCACCCCGGGGTCCCAGAGAAATTCCGGGTTAAAAAAAAAAAAAAAAAAAAAAACCCTAAACCCTAAACCCTAAACCCTAAACCCTAAACCCTAAACACCCAAACCCTAAACCCCAAACCCTAAACCCCAAACCCAAAACCCTAAACCCTAAACCCTAAACCCTAAAATTTCGATTCCAAAAAGTGGTCATATAAGCGATTCCGATGCCCGGGCGGAAAGTTATGGCCGTTTTACCGAAGGCGTGTCAGAATCCGTGCGCATCGGGAGCCGCTGCCGCCCTCCGGGAGCGGAATCCGGGCGCCGGACAGGAAATCTCCGAGTCCAGGCCTGGGCCGACCGGGTCGGAGTGCCGATTCGGAATTGGGGCCTCGCGGGCGGTTCCGATCACCGGGCGAGGAAATATCCACGTTTTACCGAAGTGGTGCAAAAATCGGTGTACTAGTACACACGCCCTGAGGTGGCATTTCGGGCGCCGGGGTCGGAATTTCACGAGACTGGCGTCTTCTCGACCGGCTCGGAGAGACGATTCCGACGAGCGGTCACATAAGCGATTCTGATACCCGGGCGGAAAGTTATGCCCATTTCTTCCGTAGAAGGGGGTGGGAGCAATCCGTCAGGGGTGGCGAAACCGGCCATTTTCTCGCGCACTCGTTTACGACGCGGGGAGGAGCTGTCGGGCCGCGTCGACGGCGACCTTCGACCGCCGAGAAGGGCCGATTCTGAAAAAAATGTGACCTTCGACCTCAGAGGAGCCGTGTGATCCAGGAGACGTCGCGGCAAAAAAACGTGAATCGCCGGCAGGAATCGAAATTTTGGTGGCCGAAACGATTGATTTTCGACTCGAAAACGGCGTCCGATCGCCTCGGCTGTCGACGGCGACGAGCGCCTCTGAGTGCCGATTCCAAAAAGTGGTCATATAAGCGATTCCGATGCACGGGCGGAAAGTTATGGCCGTTTTACCGAAGGCGTGTCAGGAATCCGTGCGCATCGGGAGCCGCTGCCGCCCTCCGGGAGCGGAATCCGGGCGCCGGACAGGAAATCTCCGAGTCCAGGGCGGGGCGCCGACCGGGTCGGAGTGCCGATTCGGAATTGGGGCCTCGCGGGCGGTTCCGATCACCGGAGCGAGGGAGGAAATATCCACGTTTTACCGAAGTGGTGCAAAAATCGGTGTACTAGTACACACGCCCTGAGGTGGCATTTCGGGCGCCGGGGTCGGAATTTCACGAGACTGGCGTCTTCTCGACCGGCTCGGAGAGACGATTCCGACGAGCGGTCACATAAGCGATTCTGATACCCGGGCGGAAAGTTATGCCCATTTCTTCCGTAGAAGGGGGTGGGAGCAATCCGTCAGGGGTGGCGAAACCGGCCATTTTCTCGCGCACCGTTTACGACGCGGGGAGGAGCTGTCGGGCCGGCGCGACGGCGACCTTCGACCGCCGGGAAGGGCCGATTCTGAAAAAAAATGTGGACCTTCGACCTCAGAGGAGCCGTGTGATCCAGGAGACGTCGCGGCAAAAAAAAAACGTGAATCGCCGGCAGGAATCGAATTTTTGGTGGCGAAACGATTGATTTCGACTCGAAAACGGCACCGTCCGATCGCCTCGGCTGTCGACGGCGACGAGCGCCTCTGAGTGCGATTCCAAAAAGTGGTCATATAAGCGATTCCGATGCCGGGCGGAAAATTATGGCCGTTTTACGGAGGCGTGTCAGAATCCGTGCGGCACGGGAGCCGCTGCGCCCTCCGGGAGCGGAATCCGTGCGCCGGACAGGAAATCTCCGAGTCCAGCCCAGGGCCGACCGGGGGAGGAGTGCCGATTCGGAAATTGGGCATCGCGCGGCGGGGCGGTTCCGATCACCGGGCGAGGAAATATCCACGTTTTACCGAAGTGGTGCAAAAATCGGTGTACTAGTTACACACGCCCTGAGGTGGCATTTCGCGCCGGGGTCGGAATTTCACGAGACTGGCGTCTTCTCGACCGGCTCGGGAGAGACGATTCCGACGAGCGCGGTCACATAAGCGATTCTGATACCCGGGCGGAAAGTTATGCCCATTTCTTCCGTAGAAGGGGGTGGGAGCAATCCGTCAGGGGGTGGCGAAACCGGCCATTTTCTCCGCGCACTCGTTTACGACGCGGGGAGGAGCTGGCGGGGGGGCCGCGTCGCGGCGACCTCTCTTCGACCCGCCGAGCCAGGGCGAGAAGGGCCGTCTGAAAAAAATGTGACCTTCGACCTCAGAGGAGCCGTGTGATCCAGGAGACGTCGCGGCAAAAAAACAAAACGTGAATCGCCGGCAGGAATCGAAATTTGGTGGCCGAAACGATTGATTTTCGATCGAAAACGGCGTCCGATCGCCTGCTGTCGACGGCGACGAGCGCGCTCTGAGTGCCGATTCCAAAAAAGTGGTCATAAAGCGATTCCGATGCCCGGGCGGAAAGTATGGCCGTTTTACCGAAGGCGTGTCAGAATCCGTGCGCATCGGGAGCCGCTGCCGCCCTCCGGAGCGAGGAATCCGGGCGCCGGACAGGAAATCTCCGAGTCCAGGCCTGGGCCGACCGGGGGTCGGCGGCCGATTCGGAATTGGGGGCCTCGCGGGCGGTTCCGATCACCGGGCGAGGGGGAAATTCCACGTTTTACCGAAAGTGGTGCAAAAATCGGTTTGTACTAGTACACACGCCCTGGGTGGCATTTCGGGCGCCGGGTGGTCGGAATTTCACGAGACTGGCGTCTTCTCGACCGGCTCGGAGAGACGATTCCGACGAGCGGTCACATAAGCGATTCTGATACCCGGGCGGAAAGTTATGCCCATTTCTTCCGGTAGAAGGGGGTGGGAGCAATCCGTCAGGGGTGGCGAAACCGGCCATGTTCCTCGAGCACTCGTTACGACGAGGGGAGGAGCTGTCGGGCCGCGTCGACGGCGACCTTCGACGCCGAGAGAAGGGCCGATTCTGAAAAAAATGTGACCTTCGACCTCAGAGGAGCCGTGTGATCCAGGAGAGTCGCGCGGGCAAAAAAAAAACGTGAATCGCGGCAGGAATCGAATTTTGGTGGCCGAAACGATTGATTTCGACTCGAAAACGGCGTCCGATCGCCCTCGGCTTCGACGGCGACGAGCGCCTCTGAGTGCCGATTTCCAAAAAGTGGTCATATAAGCGATTCCGATGCCCGGGCGGAAAAACTTATGGCCGTTTTACCGAAGGCGTGTCAGAATCCGGTGCGCATCGGGAGCCGCTGCTGCTCGCCTCCGGGAGCGGAATCCGTTGCGCGGACAGGAAATCTCGAGTCCAGCCCAGGGTCCAGGGCCGACAGGGTCGGAGTGCCGATTCGGAATTGGGGGCCTCGCGGGCGCGTGGGGTTTCCGATCACCGGGCGAGGAAATATCACG
>JACBKR010006172.1:0-14221 GCA_014218235.1 Colocasia esculenta | reverse complement strand
TACCATTCGCCACTCCATTTCTCTACCTTTACTAACAACTGCCAGATGTGTAAAATCATACACATTCACAAACTGGATTTTCTCTAACCCCATCTTCTCTCAGCTACTACCAATAACTGACATCTTATAAAAATAAACACATAATTCACATGACAAAACTCACGTAAAAACCTCTTTAAACCACATAAAACTGTAGACTTACTATCAGCAGTGGACATTAATTCATGTATTGGGACATTGTAACCTCAATGTCTTTTCATATTCTAACTGGACCATTGCTCTGATACCAACTATAACGGCCCTGGATATTTATACCCATTAAGGGTTCATATCTAGATTCGTCTCCCGCGAACGGGCCGAAGTCTCGCAAGGGATATCACTAACACATGTCCAGTAAGATTATAAAAGACCACAAGTACAATATATAACACAAGAAAGTACAAGTGTATATAACTTTAAACTACAATGTACAAAAGTCCCATTACAATTATTACATGTCCAATTAAAAGAGTACAACTACCTGGGGCATATCCTGAGGGAGCATAAGCTCAAACGACTCAACTACCCTACTAGTGGTGGTACAAGTTTGCACTACTTCTGTGTAAACCACGCTAAAGTCAGCCAATACTTGAAACAAGCTATAAGGGAGTGAGCCTCAACAAGTCACCGGCTCAGTAGGGACCTCCCACAAGGAAACAACAACAACACAAAGAGACTACAACCCCAACGGGTCTCACTGGCAACACCGGTAGCTGAAGCATAACATGCACACACAAGCATGTTAAACAACAACTAATCACAAACACACCGGCTAAACCCAGTCCTAGGAAAGTAAAGGGAAACACCCAAAACCTTCTCGTCAATGACACACCCACGCTCTGAACGTCGTTCTGGCATAGTTCCCGCGCCGCACGAGCCACCAGAAGTCGAAGTCACCGGAAAACTCCACAAAAGGCGCCACAGCAGCCTCCCCCATTGCCAGACAGAGCTTCCTCTGTTCTGACTGGCCAAATGAAGCTTTTAACATTACATTCAAAATCGCGTCACTAACATCCGCCGCGTTTAAACCTTTTAAACGCGTCCACCTAATTTGACGCCATACAAAAACCTACGCCATGTGTCACAGAGGCAGTTCCTTGAATCGCGTCTGGCATGTACGACGCGTTTAAATCACGTCGCCTACCTCCACCGCATTTCAAAACAATGAACCGGCAGTGCAAATGGGCACTAGATTGTAGAAGATATGTTAAGAGCATGTACCATAGATTTCCAAGGCTACTGGAATAAGCACTTATCCTTGATCGAGTTCGCCTACAACAACAGCTACCAGGCGAGTATTAAAATGGCACCATTCGAAGCACTTTATGGTAGAAACTGTAGATCTCTTGCATGCTGGAATGAAGTTGGGGAACAAGAATGGCTAGGCTCAGACATGATACAAAATACAACCAGGGTTATTCAGGTGATTCAGGATCGGCTCAAGATCGCTCAGTCCAGACAAAAGAGTTATGCTGATAGAGAAGGAGAGATCTAGAATTTCAAGTGGAGAGATCATGTGCTTTTGAAGGTATCTGCTACTCGTGGCATCTAAAGATTTGGTGTTAAAGGGAAGCTTAGTCCTAGATTCATCGGTCCTTTTGAAGTACTCGAAAGAGTTGGTGAGGTTGCGTACAGGCTGGCATTGCCACCAAATTTGGCATGCGTACACAATGTGTTTCATGTTTCCATGCTTAGAAAATATGTGTACGATCCTACTCACATCATTCGCCATGAGAAGTTGGTGCTAAAGAAGGACATGAGATACGAAGAGAAGCCAATCAAGATATTAGAATGGAAGGTGCAACAACTCAGGAACCGTCCCATACATGTGGTCAAAGTTCTGTGGAATAACCGTCGAGTGGAAGAAGCCACATGGGAACCAGAAGGAATCATCAGGCGAAATTACCCCGATCTTTTCGGTAAGACATTCTCTCCATTATGGCCATATGAATTTGGGGACCAAATTCTTTTAAGAGGGGGAGGATGTAGAATCCTGATTTTTCAAATAATAATAATAATAATAATTAATAAATAAATAAATTGGAAAATGAAAGAAAAGGGAAATTAATTAAATCCTATTAAACAAAAAGAAGTGATGGGCTTTGTTAAATGGATCATATAAAATTTATTGGGCCAAAATAGGGATTTTTAAAAGATGAATAATAGAATAATACCCTAAATTTGTAGCTTTAATGTTACCTAAATAAAAGAGATATTAAATCACTAAAATAGCTAATAAGTGTTGGAATTGGACTCCTAACCCTACCCAAATTGGCTAGGCACAAAATTGCAACCCAACCTTACCAATTAGGAGATGGCAAGCTTGGAAGGTGGAAGGAAATAAGGAAAACTCAGAATTTAATAGGAATAAGAGTAGTAGTAGGAATTGGAAACAAGGGAAGTTTAAATACACCTCAACCTCTCCATTGCCGGCCCTAATGCATTGCTGAGGCTTGCTGGACTTGGAGGAGATGACAAAGGAGGGAGAATTCGTGGGGAGAAGGCTTGCACAAGACCCAACCTTTGTTCTTCGAGTTCTAAGCCTAGAAGACAAATCGACCCAAAGGTAGGCATTCTCACAAGCTAAACTCATTTAAATTCGTATGTAGGATGTTCCAAACATCAGGAACAAAAGCCCTCTCGTTGCTCTATTTTTCATGGACCCTATCTTTTGATCTTTATTTTTGAAGTCTACTCCCATCTTGACCCCGAACCTTCATGTTCAATTTAGATCTCCTTGTACACTTGATATCATGCCATGAAAATTTTACTGGAGATACTGCTTGATGTCATGAAACTTTTGCCACCGAAATCCCCAATTTTCATCTAGTATCTTACTCGAATCAATTCTTTTTCCTACACTGTGTATTACTCTGTGTTCATCGTGCATGTTCATGTTTAAAACCTGTCTAGACCATGATGATCTTCAAATTCCTATTTATTGTGTATACTCTTGCATGTCTAGATTCATTTAATGTGGTTTCGTGATTTTTGATCAACTATATTCTGCGATATCAATTTTTATTCATCCCTGTATCAAAACATGGAAACTTGGACCGTAATCCAATGCAATGACCTTTTCCCGCTCAGACTCAGGTGCGGAACCTAAGAACGCGACGACCCGATAGGCCGCGTTCTCAGGGGTTGTTCGTCGACAAGCCACCTGTCGCATTCTGAACACGACAGGCTCTGGCATCGTGTTCTGGCTGTCTGACCTGACCGACCCGTCGTGATCCTTGAACAGCTCTGTCGCGTTCTGGATGTACCCTATCGCGATCCTTACAGGGGTACATCGCCTTTTGGATTTTTGCACATAAAGCCTGTATTTTTGTTAATCTTGACTTTCTACAGTAACCACATACCCTGTTAACTATCTTAAACACAGTAAACGATGATGTTAAACTTGGACATGTAAAAGGTTAATTAAAAGCCATACACATGATCTTTTCATATCTATGATTCCTTTATCACATGCACATACTTGTAACCACCCAATATGACTCGACTTGGCATGAAAATATCTCATAAAATATCTGGTAAATTACTTTAATAAAGTATTTAAATTACCCTACTTTTAAATGGACTTGTCTTCGTTTCTCGCGTTGTTTTGGGAATATCGTTACTGACGCTCCACTATTCTAGAATTCCTCTGGAACGTTGAGCACTTGTTTCTATATATACACTTTCTCTTGACTTGGACAAACTCTCCATCCGATATTCCTTCTATCGGACTAGTGAATCCTTGTTCAAGGCCTCCGTAAGACTCCTCTGTCCATGGATTCCCACATGGCCGATGAGCTGGTTGTACCCTAATACCTATGACACCCTTTAGGGATCAGTACGATCCAAATGACCTTAGAATGCTCTCTCGCACTTATCTTGAATCACGCCGGACCTCTAGACCTGTGCATAACATGGCCAGTGGAAGGGTAGTGAATTCCACCTAACTGCCAATACCGATTGTGCGTGTTGTGCAACTGTTACTATCGCCCGTTTACCCGACGTTTCATGTGAATGAACTGTAGTTCTCATCTATACTACTCGCTCATCTATTCACACACTCTCTACTATCTCGTCTATTTCATCTAGTACTCTCATCTATTTTGGTACTCTCTATTAGCCATTGGCTGATTGTCTAAAGATAAACAACATAACTAATGCCTGGCAATATAAAAGGGCCCGGTCTGGTCCTGGGAGGTGCGCCAAAAGTGCTATTTGTCCGCGGGAGTTAATTGACCAGAGGGTTTGGCATTACACTCAGTGCTATCTATCGACTTATATATGACAATCAAAGTGCTATACTATACTCGTTGTGCTATCGTTACACTTGTGCTATTGTGCTATGGCCATCTCTGCTGTGCTAAACTTGGAAACTTGTGCTATTTCAATCACATGCTATCGTGCTATCGCTTACATTACTGACTCTTTCTGTAGTAACCCAGAAATTTTGTATTAAAAATTTGAAATAATTATAAATTCTATAAAAATGGAATAATTGAAACATACGTACCATTATCGTATGTGCTAGAACACATCTAAAAATTTCGTAAAAATTGTAAATCAACTCCAAATATCCCTAAGTGTTTTACGAATGAATTCATGCAACAAAAATCCAATTGGCAAACGTACGCACAACGTGACTAATTATCCAAATTAGGAAACTAAGTCGGAAAACCATTAACATGGAAAATAACACGCCCATAAATTAACGAACATGTTGAGAGATTTCCAACATCATGAAATGAATAACCATTATCGGGTTTGGACAATGGACCTCTCATAGCCCATGAATGAATCAATAAGAAAATGCAATAAAAATCATAACTCTATTATTCCCTAATAAAAAGGGAAAAACCATAAGACCTATAAGATAAATTCCAATAAATAATGGCTTGGTTAAATGGACCCATTAGAATTTAGTGGTCCAAAATAAGGATTTTAAAAATAGAATAATGGGAAAATTCCATAAATTCGCAACTTAAATATTACTTAAATAGAAAAAGAGACATTTAATGCATTAAATAAGTAATTTGAGATGGAATTGGATTCCTAAACCTATCCCATATGGTTTAGGCACGAATTAGACATCACCTACCCAAATAGAAGTTGGAAGCAAGGAAGGAAAGAAGGAGTTAGGAAATCTCGTAATTAAAGAGAAAATTGGGTAGTAGTAGGAATAAGAACCCTTACTAGCTTAATACTCTCTTAACTCTCCATGGCCGGCCTTGAAACTTTGCTGGGGCTTGCTGGACATGGAGAGAAGGCCAGGAGGAGGAGAATTCATAGGGAGTAGTAGTAAGCATCTTCCTTTGTTCTTCAAGTTCTAGCCCTACAAGAGTAAAATGACTAAAGGTAGGCATTCTCACGAGCAAAACCTAATTAATTTTGTCTGTAGATTGTTCCATGTACTAGGAACAAAACCCTCAAGTTTCATATTTTTTCATCGAGCCAATCTTTTATGGTTGATTTATGAAGTTCTGCAAATATAATGAACCCGACCCTTCTTCTTTATTCTTGATCTCCACGTATACTCAACCTCGTGCTCTCAAATTTTAACTAGAGTTACTGATGGATGTTAGGCATCTTTTGCCCCTAAAAGCCCTAATTTTCATCCATCCTTTGTCACAAATTAAATCTTGCATGATTTCGACAATGTACTATTGCGGTTTTAACCTTGACTTGTGTTACAAGTTCCATACCTCTTTGTGGAGTCGTTTTTAGACCAGGTGTTCAACAAAGAACTTGTTACCTCATGAGTCTACTTTCATTTGGCACTATTTTCCCCAATTTTGTTGATTGTACTAAGAGTATTAGCCTGAACATTAACACTATGTCAGATTCATGCAGTCAGTCACAATACATTTTATTACCTAGTCAAACGACCTTTGTTTCTCAATTATTTGCTACTGTACAAAGTATTGGAAGTAATCTAACTAACAAAAGTGGTTTTACTCAATTTGGATCACCCTAGCATTTGTTTTGATTTTTCAAACCCACAGCTGTCAAACCCAATCCAAGTTGGAGTTGGAAATAGGTAGAAAAAGCAACCCAAACGACATTTTCAGGTAGCGACAAGTCGACACGTCACTACCATAACACAAAAACATCATGGTCGCGACCCATACCAAAAATCAGGCCGTTTCGTGGTCTTTTTCAGAAGGCAACAAATTCATGGTCGCGTTCACTTTCAGAAGGCGACAGGCAATGCATCGCGTTCTGCCTGTGTCCACTTAATCGGCCATAACTTTTTCTATAGACCTCGGATTGACAAGACGTTTTCTTTGCTGGATTCCTCATTCAAAGGGCTTCAATTTGGTATATTCATGTGTGAGATTGAATGAAAAATCAATGAGTTATGACGTGAAGTGATGAGACTACATTTGCCATCTAAAAGGCATGCATCTTGGTTTCCGTCGTTTGGCGTCGTTCTTTGCATGTGTGAGTTTGATCTCTTCTAAGAAGGTTCTAGAAAGTCTTAACATGCACTTAACAACCAATATCAAAGTTAAAACATGTTTACACAATTTTTAATTGATTTTAAGTTCATGATCATGCTCTCTACTTGCCGATTATCCACTTCTTGCCTTGTTATCAAACTTGCTAAAAAACATGTTATAAAATGGAGTCATATTGAATGATTTAAAATGTAATATCACGACATCATTCTATCTATGATTTCTCTCACACGTTCACACACTTGACCATCCAATTATGGCTTGACTTGGCACAAAATATCTCATAATGTATTAGTTAATTTATTGCAATAATGTACATTAAATTGCTCTATTTTAAATGAACTTGTCTTCGTTTCTCGCGTTGTTTGGGAATACCATTACCGACGCTCCACTATTCTAGAATTCTCTAGAACGTCGGGCACTTGTTTCTATATACACACTTTCCTTGACTTGGGCGAACTCTCCGTCGGATATTCCTTCTGTCCGACTAGTGAATCCTGTTCAAGACCTCCGTAAGTCTCCTTTGTCCATGGATTCCCACATGGACAACGAGCCAGTTGTACCCTAACACCTATGATACCCTTTAGGGATCAACATGATCCAAACAGCCTTAGTTTGCTCTCGTTCTTACCTTGATTTCACGCTGGACCTCTGGACCTGTACATAACATGGCCAGCGGAAAGGTAGTGTATTCCACCTGACTGCCAACGTCGTACGCGTGTGTTGTGCAACTATTACTATCGCTCATTACTCAACGTTTCTTGTGCAATGACTATAAGATCTCATCTATACTCTACTCGCTCATCTATTCACGTTCACTCTACTATCTCGTCTCACTCGTCTATTCATCTAGTACTCTCTTGGTACTCTTTGAGCTGTGTGGCTCCTACTGTTTTGTACTGTTCATGACTGTCTAGCGCTATAATATGGGTCTTGTGACTCTACTGTATCCAATGCATACTGTGCAGGGCACGGAGAGTGTCCGAGGGGCTCCAATCTAGTCCTGGGGGCAGAGAGCCACCCGAAAAAACCTGCAGGGGCTATTGATGGTGTTCTGCATTGCACCGGTTCTGACTATACTGTATTGGCTAGATATCTGACTACTATCCTTTTAGTCTGAGAAGTTTATACGTACTGTGATATTAATGTGCTATCACAAACTGTTATACTATTAGTCTGAAGAGTTTAGACATATTGTGCGATTACTGTGCTATCGCAGACTGTTACTGAACGGCTACTATCCTAGAAGTGACTATTGCCGTATTCTACTAGTGCACCGTTGTGCAACCATACATGCTATCTCGTTACACACTATCTTGTCATACACTCTTCTTGCTCTACTTCATACTTGCTATCTTGAGTTATTGCGTACTATCGTGACTTAATCGCATTCAAAGTGCTCTACTCTCTCATTGTCTAATGACAATAAAAGTGCTATACTCTCTCGGCTACCTATGGATAACCTAAGTGCCGTTACTATTGACAAAAGTTAATCAAACGTGCTATACTATCTCGATTGGTGAAAATCAATCAAAGTGCAATTTACTCTTTATATGACCATCTACTATCATCTCTTTTTGCTATACATGTTGCTTGCTATTCTTGACAATATCATTATTTGCTATTGTTGTTATCGTTTTCTATCATGACTTGACTTTAGTCATCGTGCTATACTTGATTCATCTGCTATTTGAACCATGTTACTTGTGCTATTGCTTTCTCGACTTTACATGACTCTCTCTATCATTAGTTACTCTGCCATTAAAGCATTAATCACTTTAAGCCTGCTTGATCCTGAGATTTAAGTCCTATTGGGCGTTATCGCTCACCCTATGTTATTTGTCATGTGTGTTTCAGGTAAGTCGAATGATGACGATGCACTCACTATTGGGACAGGACCAGAGTGATGAGTGACCCAGAGTCGAATGACAAAGTTATCCTAGCACAATTGAGTCTAGTAAAATTTCCTTAGATTTCTTTGCAATGTAATGATGACTTTGAGCCCTATGTATTGGCTCTGAATTAGTGGATGTAACAGTTGGATGAATTATCAATAAAATAAAGAATTATTGTAATTATTGTTCAATAGATGATCTGATATTTGCGAATGTATGCGCAATTCTCGTTACCATACTCGTTGTTCGTGTCTCCCTCCGATTTATTCCGCTGCTAAATTGGAGGGGCTTGACACTCCACTCTCTCATATAGTGACTCTGCTTTTAATACATTAATCATTTAAAGCATGCCTGATCATGAGATTTAAGACCTACTGGGCGTTATCGCTCACCCTGCGTTATTTGTCATGTGTTCTCAGGTGAGACCGAGGAAGATACTTACACTCAAGAGGACGGGAATGACCAAGAGTGAAGTCAAGAGTACCCTAGCATCTTAGTATTATGTTAGAGTCTGAGTTTAGTCTTTTACTTTTATTCAATGTAATTGGGCCCTATAGAATGGCTATGATATTAGTTATTGTAATAGACATTTGAGGAATTATTAATGAGATGCATTTGCTTTAGTATTAACTCTTTGTCCAATGATTTGATGTCTATTATACGCTCTATACCCGTTTACTTGCAACTGCCTCATGTTCTGATATTCCGTGTCGGGGCGTGACATGCTGAGTCTTTTGTGAAGACTCATACTTACTTTAACATACAGGTGAGACATGTGTCCCTGTGCTTAAGGAGGACATTGTGAGGAGTGACTCTGAGCGAGAGGAGTAGCGGAGCTCGTGGAGGATTAGTTACTAGATTGCACTTTCTTTACTAGTATGTGGACAATGATGTTATATGGACTTGTATAATTATGGAGTTTGTTTATTTTCATTGCTACTATATAGATTGTGGAATGTGTGTAATGATGATGGAATAAGAATCTTTTTCAATTCCGCTGTACTTTCTTTTGTTATTTATGTACATCTCTACCTACTGTGTTGTGCTGGGTACATGTCCCATTGTGACGGATCCCTTTATATCGACGTAGATTGGTATAATCATAACGATATAAAGATGGCCATTACAGAGATTGGTATCAGAGCAACATGTCGAGATTGTACATAAATAAGCCATCATCTACACAATATTGCAAAGTCTTTATGGATTTAGTCCATACATGTGTAAAATACCTAATAATGAATTAAAGATAGTTAAGAAAATGGTTAGGACTAAGTAACTTAGATTCTAACTAAGTTATTATTTACAGGCAATGGCGAGCCGTGGTAGGCGCAGTACCCAGGCTCGGGATGACAAGCAGAGGTGCGAGGAGAGGGGTGAGCAGTAGGCCCCAGCACCCCAAGGTCCCACGGTACTTCCTCCACCACCACCTGTGGACTATGGCGTGTTCATGCAAGGTCTGGTCTAGGCGATGCAGACCCCGGCACAGATGCAAGCTACGTTGCAAGCTCAGTTGTAGGCAAAAGTTAGAGTTGTTAAATAGGGAGTAGTCTGTTTTGTTGGTTGTATTATTGCTTATGTGTTGCTTGTTGTCTCAAGCTCATGCTCTAGCTCCAGTTCCTTAGGAGCATGGCCATGGTGGTCCATCCATCATGGAGAGGTTTAAGAGGATGGCTCTGCCTCCTTTTAAGGGGGAGAGTTAGCCCCTTCTGGCAGAGAGCTGGATGAGAGAGGTGGAGAAGATCTTGGATGAGAGAGGTGGAGAATATCTTTTGGGCAATCAGGTGTGCGGAAAAGGATAAATTTAGCCTAGCCACTTACATGCTACAGGCACGTAGAGTATATGTATTTGTGTAAGGTTAAGATTTTAGTTTGGATGGTGCTTATGGGTTGTATTTTGTAGGAGAGAGCTGATGTTTGGTGGGCCTCTGTGATACGTACAAGGTACGAGGATTGGGACGACCCAACCAGCAAACTGGCCAACAACCGTGCCAGTGGTAGACTTCCCAGAAAGGTAACCCATCCTGGGATACTCCCAATTGAGCACGCTAACTTAAGGTAGTTCTTCCTGCTCGAGCTCTGAAAATGACTAGTCCGGGTTGTTGGTAGTCTATGATTTAGTCCATTAACATATTCTTTATGGGGTGTTACAATCTACCCCTCTTATATAAGCGACGTCCTCGTCGCGCTCATATATAGCACTAATCAAACCCCAGGCAAGCAGGATTCTAGAGGTGGCCACCATAGGATCAAGAGGTGGCTCCCCTATGTAGCACTTTGCGGCATTATGGCCTCAAGAGGTGGCACCCATAGCGTAGACACATTGCCATAGTGGCACTTAGGTCCTGCACTTCCGGCTGGGCAAGGCTCTGATACCATTTGTGACGACCCAACCAGCAAACTGGCCCAACAACTGTGCCAGCTGGTAGACTTCCCAGGAAGGTCACCATATGAGACTACTCCCAACTGAGCACGCTTAACTTCAGAGTTCTTTCCTGCTCGAGCTCTGAAAATGACTAGTCTGGGTTGTGGGTAGTCTACTGATTTAATCCATTAACATATTCTTATATGGGGTGTTACAAGAATGGTGCGATAGAGGTGACTTGGGCCGAGTTCACTAGACTCTTTCGGGCCAAGTGCATCCCCGAGCACATTTAGGAAAGATGGAGCAGAAGTTCCTATCTCTCACACAAGGCTCCATGACTATCCTAGAGTACGAGGCCAGGTTTGCCAAGCTTTCCAAGTATGCTCCCCACATTGTTGCAGATGAGCGCAAGAAGGCCAAGAAGTTTGTGATGGGGCTCAAACAATCACTTAGGTCGAGACTGGTTGCTTTTGACCATCGGACTTTGGATGAGGCTCTCAACGTAGTATGCAGGCAGGAGAGCGAGATGGACCAATATATAGAAGAGAAGAGGGCAACCCAGAAGAGGTCAGCGCCACCTTTCCAGAGGCAGTACAGGAAGAAGACAGCAGTATACCAGCAGCCACAATGTCCAGTAGCAGATCCGAATCAGCCAGCGGTTGTACCCCAAACTCCCAGCTTCAGGCCCAGTGATAAGAAGGCGTGCCCTCATTACGGAAGGACACATGGTGGATCCGAGTGTTGGAAGCTTGCAGGGAAGTGCCTAAACTATGGCAGCATCGAGCACCAGATCAAAGATTGCCCCAAACTTCAGTAGTTTGCTCAGAGAGGAGCGCCAGTCCCAGCAACGATAGCAACAGCGGCACCAGTGACAGGGAATCCAGGAAGGCCTCGGGCCCAAGCCCAAGTGCATGCACTAGCTTGTGAGGACGCAGAGTAGGCCGAGAACGTCATAGAAGGTACGGTCTTAGTTATGGGTGTGTAGGCTCGAGTGTTGTTTGATACGGGTGCTATACACTTGTTTATTTCCGAGCGGTTTTCTAAGTAGTTAGCGGCAGAGTCTGGAGTTGAGGGAGAGGAGTTAGAGGTTCCCTTGTTTGTGCACACACCAATAGGTATAGTAGTGACCAGGAAGTGCATTCCATCCTTACCTATGCGCATTGAAGATCGAGGCTTGGTCGGGTGCTTCTACTTGCTCAAGATGAAGGACTATGATGCTATACTTGGTTTGGATTGGCTTGAGGAGCACTATGTCTTGGTTGATTGCAAGGGGAAGAAGATTACTTTCCGTATCCTGGAGAGGATGAGTTTTCACATCCGTTTCCAAGGAATCTTGTGGGAAGGTTTGTGATCTCCACCATGAAGGCTATGAAGATGGTAAACAAGGGTTGTGATACTTTTCTTGCCAGCGTGGTTTTAGTTCCTAAGGCTGATCAGTCACTTACCCTTGAGGAGATCGAAGTTGTGCAAGAGTTTCCAGACGTGTTCCCTGATGATTTGTCTAGATTGCCACCAACATGGGAGATATAGTTCACTATAGAGTTGCTTCCAGGCACCTCACTTATCTCTAAGGCTCCCTATCGGATGGCACCTGCGGAGTTAGCCGAGCTGAGGAAGTAGTTGCAGGATTTGCTTGAGAAGGGGTTCATTTGCCCTAGTGTGACACCATGGGGCACACCTATGCTATTCGTGAAGAAGAAAGATGGTACCCTCAGGCTGTGCATCGATTACAGGAAGCTCAATCAAATGATAGTGAAGAACAAGTACCCCTTGCCACGCATAGATGATTTGTTTGATCAGTTGTAGAATGCATCTGTGTTTTTCAAGATTGATCTGCGATCCGGCTACCATTAGTTAAGGATCAAGGGAGAGGATGTGTCCAAGACTGCATTCAGGACCCGCTATGGACATTATGAGTTCCTTGTACTTCCATTTGGTCTGACTAATGCCCTTGCAGCATTCATGGATCTCATGAACATGGTGTTTAGGCCATATTTGGATAGTTTTATTGTGGTGTTCATGAACGATGTGTTAGTCTATTCTTCTGATTAGGCTACATACCGTGAGAATCTGAGGATTGTTCTAGATGTTCTCTGAGAGCACAAGCTGTATGCCAAGTTCAGCAAGTGCGACTTCTGGATGCGCGAGGTTCACTTCGTTGGGCATGTTATCTCAGGCGCTGGAGTTGCTGTTGATCCGGCGAAGGTTCAAGCGGTGTTAGAGTGGGAGACTCCAAGGACACCATCCTAGATCAGGAGTTTTCTTGGGTTAGCAGGCTATTACAGGCGATTCATTGAAGGTTTTGCCTCTATCGCAACACCTTTGACTAAGCTGACCAGGAAAGGAGTTAAGTATGTGCGGTCTGATGATTGTGAGAGCAGTTTTCAGATGTTGAAGACAAGGCTAACATCGGCACCCGTGTTGATCTTGCCTAGTGGTGCCGAGGGTTTTGCTATCTATTCAGATGCTTCCCAGATAGGCCTTGGTTGTGTTTTGATGCAGCATGGTAAGGTAGTTGCCTATGCTTCTAGCCAATTAAAGGAGCATGAGAGTAATTATCCGATCCATGATTTGGAGTTGGCGGCTGTGGTCCATGCACTGAAGATCTGGAGACACTATCTTTATAGTGTCAAGTTCGAGGTGTATACTGATCACAAGAGTTTGAGGTACCTTTTCTCTCAGAAAGAGTTGAACCTGCAGCAGAGAAGGTGGATAGAGTTCCTTACAGACTGCGACTTCGAGCTATAGTACCATCCATGGAAGGCGAATGTCATGGCAGATGCACTCAGCAGGAAGAGGTCCTTACTTCGGCAGGATTGGAAGATGCTTGAGGATGCGGCATGTCCTATGACCGAGCTAGAGCCACAGTTGTGTTAGGCTTTCGTGGCACTGTTGTCTATCCGATCCACTTTGTTGGACGAGGTGATCGAGCAGCAGGGAGTTGATCCTAGACTTTAGAAGATGGTTGGAAAGGCAGGCATTGCTCGAGATGAGGATTGTGTCATTAGATTTCAACACCGAGTATGTGTACCGGATGTAGTGGATGTTTGTGAGCGAGTACTTGTAGAAGCTCACAGGTTGCGGTTCTCCATTCATCCAGGCAACACCAAGATGTATTAGGACTTGAAGAGATCCTTCTGGTGGTCAGGCATGAAGAAGGATGTGGCAGAGTTTGTATCCAGGTGTTGGTGTGTCAACAGGTTAAGGTAAGGCCGAGAATCAGAGACCATCAGGCCTTATGTAGAAGATGGAGATCCTGTGTGGAAGTGGGAGGCAATCACTATGGATTTTGTGACAGGTTTGCCAGATCAGCTAAGGGCAATGACTCGATTGGGGGTTGTAGACCATTTCCCAAGATTGCTCATTCTTGCCTATGGGAAGAAACAGTCTGTGGAGAGCTAGAGAGGCTATATGTTGGCAGCATTGTGAGATTGCATGGTGTGCCGAAGTCTATTATCTCTGATAGA
>JACBKR010006171.1:0-14167 GCA_014218235.1 Colocasia esculenta | reverse complement strand
TTGTGAAATCTTGCTTGCTTGCTTGCGTGATATGGCCATCCTGCATTTAATGCAATTAGTGATATCTTGCGTTCTTGAAAGCTATTACATCAGTGAATCTTGCGTGCTGTACAAAGTGATCTATTCTAGTTCTCTCTTGTCATCTTGTTCATCAATCTTATTCTATCACGATCTCTCTCTCTAGCTTTTTTTATATCATGTTTTAACGAGTTTTTATTCGTACATGCATATCATTCATCGTACTTGCCTAGTTCTAAAATGTTAATCACTTATATCATTGCCCGCACATTGAGATATAAATCCTACTGGGCTAGTTTGCTCATTCCCTACTTTTACCCCATCTAGGTGACTATGAAGTTCAAGAGGAAGAGCAAGTCGAGGATGGGAATGCGTCCGAGGAAGAGCGTTCCAAACATGAGTCTATCTATAGTTAGTTTATTTTGAGTGTTAGATCAATGTAGTAGGAAGTGAGGTATTATGTACTTTTGTTTTTTATTGAGTTGTCCTGTATAATTTATCTGAGACAAATGCGAGATTTGAATACAATTATATTGAGTTCAATATTTGGGCCCTATTATGATGTTGTGTTGATTCACAATTAGTGCGTGCTAGCTAGAGGCTTATTTCCGACTGTCCACGTCTCGAATATCGACTCGAATTAATTAATAATATCCGCTGCGTAATTCTCGGGACGTGACAGTTTAGTGGTATCAGAGCCTAGGAATACCAAATAGGATATGTCTCAGGAATAGGAGATACCTATGGAACCTAGGTCATAAAAATTAAATACAGTACCTGGTGAGAAGGGGTAGAGACTGGGAAATATGTTAGAAGAATTAGATACTCCTACCCAGTGACTCTATAATGTATCTAGAGACATTAATTGGTTTCCATCCTTTCTCAGGACCCTCATAACTCTTACACTCAACCGCAATGGCTCGTAACCAGTGGCAAGTTATGCAAGAAACCGTGGCTGATTGACCCAGGCGCTACAAAACGTAGTTCAGGCTGGAAATCAAGCCGGAGCTGCAAGGAATGGAGCCGGTGATCTGCACCGGAATTTTAGGAGTTTAAACCCTCTCGTTTCTCTGGATCCCCTGACCCAGACGAGGCAGAAAACTGGCAGGAAGAAATAGAAAGGATCTTCCAAGTAATGCATGCACAAATAGGGAGAAGGTGGTGCTGGCCACTTTCCAATTAACTAAGATGCTCGAGCATGGTGGAAGGCCACCTGGCCCACCTGCCAAATGTAGCTGAACTAGAGTGGGCCGGATTCCTGGAGATATTCCGAGGAAAATATTTTCTCTGAGAGAGTCAAGGAGAAGAAGGCAGCAGAGTTTGCTGCACTAAAACAAAGAACATGTCTGTGGCTGAGTATGAAGCTCAGTTCGCTCGTCTGGCAGTGTATGCCCCACATCTAGTGGGCACAGAAAGGTTAAGGCTAACCGTTTCATGGATGGGCTCAGGCCCATGTTCATTGAAAGACTCGGACCACATAATATTCAAACTTACACTGAAATGGTCCAAGAGCTCAGCTGGTAGAAGACACCATGGCCAAGGTGGATGGCATGAGGGGCAAGGACAACTCCAAGCCGATCTTCGTCAAGAGGGGAGCACCTAATATTGCTCCAACTTTTCGTAACAACAACGTCAACAACAACAACAAGAGGCCAAATGTCGGAAGAGATGTTACTGGGGACAAAAGAGTCAAAATAGAAGGTAGGCAGTTGACTGAGAACTGCAAATTTTGTGATAAACCAGGACACCGAGCTGAGGAATGCTGGAAGAAGCTCGGGGCATGCTTGAGATGTGGTGGTCGTGACCACCGTATTCCTGACTGTCCAATGATGAAGGACCAACCAGGTAGAGCTCAAAATGCACCGCAGCGTCAGGGACGTCTTAATGCTGTCATAGAAGCTGACCTACCCGAGGAGGGGGTATGGTGGAAGGTACCATTTGCATACACTCTCAACCTGCTTTTGTGCTTATTGATACTGGAGCTGCATATTCATTTATTTCCACAACATTTGCTGCAACACTCTACCTGTCAAACCTGTACCCTTGAAATCTAAGATCACTGTAGCCTCTCCACTAGGCTCAGAATCTGAACTCACTCACTACTTGCCAAGTGTGAAACTATAATTGGAGGACACAATCTCCCTGCCGACCTTATCTGTTTAGACATGAAGGGTTATGATGCCATTCTGGGTGTCGATTGGCTAATTGAATATGATGCCGATAAACTGTCGCCATAGGAGGGTCACTTTTAAAAGACCAAACCTTCCAACTTTATCACTACTTGGCACCCGCTATCACAAACACCCTATCCTGATATCCTCCTTAAAGGCTTCTAAGCTGATCAACCAGGGTTGTGATGCTTTCCTAGTTTCCGTCTTGGCAACTGAAAAGAAGAAATCGACCCTAGAAGACATTCTAATAGCCAGGGACTATCCTGATGTATTTCCAGAGGAATTACCTGGTATACCACCTGAGCGGGAGGTAAACTTCACCATCGAATTACTCCCTGGGGCAGCCCCTGTTTCAAAAGCCCCGTACCGTATGTCCCCTGTTGAATTGCAGGAGTTAAAGAGACAAATCCAAGAATTGCTAGATCAAGGTTTTATCAGGCCTAGCACGTCCCCGTGGGGAGCGCCAGTGCTATTTGTCAGAAAGAAGGATGGGACAATGAGGCTATGCATTGATTACCGTCAGTTAAACCAGTTGACAATAAAGAATAAGTATCCACTGCCCCGCATCGACGAGCTGTTTGACCAGATCTCCGGTGCACAATACTTCTCAAAGATAGATCTTAGATCTGGCTACCATCAACTAAGAATAAAGGAGGAGGATATTCACAAGTCTGCATTCCGAAGTAGATATGGTCACTATGAGTTCGTGGTCATGCCGTTTGGTTTAACAAATGCTCCAGCGGCTTTCATGCAGCTTATGAACATATTTATAGGCCATACTAGACCAGTTTATAGTGGTGTTCATTGATGACATCCTCATTTACTCTAAATCCAAAGAAGAACATGAAGAACACTTGAAGGTTGCTCTGCAAGTGCTCAGAGATAACCACTCTATGCCAAACTTAGTAAGTGTGAATTCTGGATGGAAGAGGTGTCTTTCCTTGGCCACATCATATCCAAGGAAGGGATCTCAGTAGATCCGTCTAAGGTGGAGGCGTAAAGAACTGGGCAAGGCCGACAACTGTGTCAGAGATTAGAAGCTTTCTGGGTTTAGCCGTTTATTATCGTCACTTCATTAAGGATTTCTCAAAGATAGCTGTACCATTGACCCGGCTTACCAGGAAGGAGAATCCATTTGCATGGACTGATGAATGTGAAGAAAGTTTTAAGGCATTGAAAGAGCACCTTACCTCAGCACCCGTACTAACACTGCCAGTTGCTGGGGTAGTTTTGAAGTATATACCGATGCATCCGGGATCGGCCTTGGCTGTGTGCTGATGCAGAATGGGCAAGTTGTATGCTACGCGTCCAGACAATTGAAGAAGCACGAGGACAATTACCCTGTACATGATCTGGAGCTAGCGGCTGTAGTCTTCGCCTTGAAGATATGGCGTCATTATCTATATGGTGAGAAATTCATTGTGTTTTCTGACCATAAAAGCTTGAAGTATCTGTTTTCTCAGCAGGACTTGAATATGAGACAGCGGAGGTGGTTGGAGTATCTCAAAGATTCGACTTCACGATTCAATATCATCCGGAAAAGCAAATGCTTTAGCAGATGCTCTAAGTAGAAAGCCAATGATCACACTATCAAGTTTAATGGTGGACGAATGGAAGTTATTAGAAGACTTCGCAAAGTTAAATATTGATGCTGACATCAAAGAGAAGGGATGCCTTGTTGCTAGTATTAGGCACAACCTACACTACTGGAGGACATCACAACACTCCAAGATAATGACCCTATACTTGTGGAGATTAAGGCTAATCTAGACCAGAGGCCGGATTTCTTATTAACTGAAGATGGAAGACTATTGTTCCGGGATCGAGTCTGTGTACCCGACCATGCGGAGACAAAGAAAGTGATTATGGATGAGGCTCACAAACCAGATATACTATTCATCCAGGAACTACCAAAATGTATCAAGATTTGAAAAGAAGCTTCTGGTGGCCTAATATGAAGAGAGAAGTGGCGGAATATGTCGCCCGATGCTTAACATGTCAAAAGGTCAAGGCGGAGCACCTGCGACCCGCAGGTAAACTCAAACCCCTAGAAATCCCGGCATGGAAATGGGAAGGTATAGGGATGGACTTTATTTTCGGTCTACCCAAATCTAGAGGTGGATTCGATGGTATCTGGGTTATTGTCGACCGCTTAACTAAGTCGGCTCACTTCTTGCCGGTGAAGAATAAGTGGTCAGTAGATGTTCTGGATGCGTTGTATGTGAAGGAAATAGTCAGATTACATGGAGTACCGGTGTCTATCGTGTCTGATAGAGACCCTAGATTCACATCCCACTTTTGGAAAGGACTGCATTACTCCTTGGGATCTAAACTAAACTTTAGCACGGCTTTCCATCCACAGACAGATGGTCAGACGGAGAGAACCAACCAGGTCATCGAAGATATGCTTAGAGCATGTGTCCTAGATTTTGGAGGAAGCTGGCACGAACACTTATCCCCGTGGAGTTCGCCTACAACAATAGCTATCAAGCTAGCATTCAAATGGCACCATTTGAAGCACTCTATGGTAGGGTTTGCCAATCTCCAATATGCTGGTTTGAAGTTGGCGAAAAACAAATGTTAGGACCAGAGATGATAAGGGAACCACAGAGAAGGTAAAGCTTATTAAAGAAAGAATGGCAGTGGCGCAGCAAGGCAAAAGGCATATGCAGATAACAGAAGGAGAGACCTAGAGTTTCAGGTGGGTGAACATGTATTCTTGAAGGTGTCTCCAGGCCGTGGAATCAGGCGTTTTGGCATTAAGGGCAAGTTGTCACCAAGGTTTGTCGGGCCTTTCGAAATCCTCGAAAGAGTCGGCGAGGTGGCATATCGTCTCGCTTTACCACCACAAATGGATGGAATACACAATGTGTTCCACATATCCATGTTGAAGAAGTATGTACGAGATCCATGGCATATCATTGAATATGAGCTTCTGGAATTCAACAAAGACGGAACGTATCAAGAGAAGCCGATTAAGATCGTGGACCGGGAACTGCGCCAACTAAGGAACAAAGTTATTCCACTAGTAAGGGTTAGATGGAATCAACGCATGGATGAAGACGACACGTGGGAAACCGAGGAAGCAATGCGCAAAAGATACCCGAAGTTATTCACAAGTAAGTACACCTCGCTTGTACAAAATCTTTCTATATATATGAATTGGGGACCAAATTCTCTTAAGTGGTGGAGGGTGTAGCACCCCGGAAAAAAAAAAAATTTAATACATAAAAACTCAAATAATGGAAATAAATAATTCCATAATATCGTAGTATTTAAAACATACGTATCATTATCGTATGTGCTAAAACACATCGGAAAATTCCGTAAAATTATAAATTACCCCCAAACATATTACTAAATGTTTCACAAAGAAATTTGTGACAATAAAAATAGGATTAGCTAGGTTTAAAGTGTTTTGCGACTTATTATCGTAATTCATGAATAAGTCGGAAAATCATTATCACACGTACTTGGATGAGTTGGAAAATTAAATAAAAATCATAGATGGACTTCAAATAATATCATCTAATGACCCATCAAGAAATTTGGGTAAATAAAAATCATTTGGACTAGTTTAAGAGTTATGGTGACCGATTATCCAAATTAGGAAGCAAGTCGGAAAACCGTTAACACGGAAATACGACGCAATCATAAATTAAATAAAAATGTTAGAAATGCTTCTAACAATATATCATAATGACCCAATAACATAAGTGGGCCAATGGACCACATATGGCCCAAAAATCAAATGAAGCAAGAAAATACATAGAAATTCGTAACTCTAAATAGGCTGAAATTAGAAAGAGGCAATTTGAGTTGAATGGGATGCAATCATGCATTCATGGCAACCCAAATTCATGCCTAACTATGAGGGGAGGTTTCCTAATGCCTCACACACTCAAAGGGAGGAGAAATCATCAAAAATAGGAAACTAAACATGCCAATCCCGAAACCCTCCTTTCCTAGTTATAATAGGACTCCTAAACACCATGGTTACTTAAATACTCTTCACCCAAACCCTAGGAACGAATTTAGAACATGCTAGGGTCGTGTGGAGGAGCTCTTGGTGGCTGAGGAGCTGTGGAACGACCACAAGAAGCCGTTCTTCTTCCCCTTCTCGTCTGCTGCGACCTGCACAAACCCCTCTCTTGAAGTCGACTAAAAGTAGGTTTTCTCGGGCCAAATCTTAACATATCCTATACCAATGTATAGAGCATCAAGTTAACTTTCATTTCCCACTGGTTTCATCGAATTTTATTTAGTAGATCTTGATTTATAAGCGTTTTGCCAACGTCGCGCACTGTTAGAGCTTTTCCCGTTCTTAATATGTTGCACGAGATTCAAGACAGAATTAGAGGAAACTCTTAACATGGAAGTTATTCTACTTGATGTCACGATCATCTTTCATGTTGAACGTTTTGTCTAAAAGTCTTTAGTTAGAGAGTTATGAACCCCGTAAGAGAGTCATGCATAATACTGTGTTTTCGGGTTTGCAGTTAGCCTTAGGTTATTCCTGTTTTTTTCTGAGATTTTAGACCGAAGTAGGTCAAGACTCTAACATGAAAGTTCTTTTATTAGTCGTTAGGGTCATCTTTCATGTTAAAGTTTTTGTGTAAATGTCATTAGTTTGAGAGTTATAAACTTCGTAATAGAGTCATGCATGATACTGCGTTTTTCTGGTTGCATTTAACTTTAAGTTCTTCATGTTTTTCACAAGGGCAAAGACCGAATTAGGTAAAACCTCAAACATCAAGTTCTTCCAATAGATGTCCTCGACATTTTCTATGTTGAAAGTTTTGTCTAAAGGTCAGCATATAGAGAGATATAGGCGTTTCATGAATATCGCTCCTGTGTCAAAACATGGTAAGTCTGAACCAAGAGCATGTCAGATCCCAGTCGGACTCAGGCGCAGATCCTGTGAATGCGACGGCTCGATGTGTCGCCTTCCGAGGTCTCGTCGCGACCTGATTGCGACAAGACCGTTGTCGCGATCATGCTGCCTGAATCGGACCGCTCCAGTCGCGTTCTTCACAACCCTCTGTCGCCTTCTAGCCATCTCTTCGCGGCCCTTGTCCTGTCGCAATCTGACACCCATGTCGCCTTCCTTATATAGCCCTGTCGCCTTCTCAGAATTTTTACCTGAAACCACTGTTTTCTTACAAAGTTTTCCGCATATACCCAAGGTCTGTTTAAATATGATAATTACTGTGTAAGTTACCTGTCTTGGGTCTGATCATTACATGATTGTTATTTAATGGCTTAAAATTGATTGACCCATTTAAAAGCTTTAATTACATGAATGCTATTCTAAGTGCTCCTTAAATGCTATGATCCATTCGTTCTACTTGTGATTTAATCTTCCTACTGTTCCTCCATGTTTAAATGATAATGATTATCATAAAATCTTGCAAAACATGATTATTAAAGTGCATATTTTATTCCATGTTATATTGTCAAGTGCTTCCTGCGAGTTTGAGACCGATGGTTTGAGAATTGAGACACGCGTACCGCACTACACACTAGCACTGTTAGGTAGCCTTTTCTTGGGAAATTGGAAACTCTCTACCGGTCATTCCGAATCGGTAGACTAGCGACCTTTTCACCAAGGCCTCCGTAAATCTCCTCTGACCATGGATTCCCACATGGCCGACGAGTTGGTTGTACCATTGAAGTTCCCTGGAGATAGCGTGCACTTCCTTCTCTTCTTGATCTCATGAGTGTGACTTACAACTATACTAAAGCCATTAATGTAAAGATTGAACGAAAGTATAATTGTACCGTTATGCTGCCAAATTTATCTCTTGACCATTGTTCTCATGAAATCATGTTCAATTTAATTATTACTTCTTCCCATCATCATCAGAACATGACATTACACTTGCTACATTTTGAAACTCTCATTGGCCATTATGACTGTGGGTATCTACATTTAAAAATTTACATGAGATGGCTGACAGGGCACGGCGTGTGTCCAAGGGCTCCAGTCTAGCCCCAATGACGGAGAGTCATAAATATACTGTTAACCATGGGGTATAATGATTACTGGCGTTGCATCTGCGCTGGGAGTACTTTCTTGCTTGTTGAATGATAGATACAATACCACATACACGTGTCCTGGTGTACATTCTTGATGGATCTTTTCTTGGTGTACATTGGTGTCTACGTGCCTGATTAGTGTTACTTGATCGTGCTTGTGAAATCTTGCTTGCTTGCTTGCGTGATATGGCCATCCTGCATTTAATGCAATTAGTGATATCTTGCGTTCTTGAAAGCTATTAACATCAAGTGAAATCTTGCGTGCTTGTACAAAGTGATCTATTTCTAGTTCTCTCTTGTCATCTTGTTCATCAATCTTATTCTATCACGATCTCTCTCTCTAGCTTGTTTTTATATCATGTTTTAACGAGTTTTTATTCGTACATGCATATCATTCATCGTACTTGCCTAGTTCTAAAATGTTAATCACTTATATCATTGCCCGCACATTGAGATATAAATCCTACTGGCTAGTTTGCTCATTCCTACTTTTACCCCATCTCGGTGACTATGAAGTTCAAGAGGAAGAGCAAGTCGAGGATGGGAATGCGTCCGAGTGAAGAGCATTCCAAACATGAGTCTATCTATAGTTAGTTTATTTTGAGTGTTAGATCAATGTAGTAGGAAGTGAGGTATTATGTACTTTTGTTTTTATTGAGTCTTAGTCCTGTATAATTTATCTGAGACAAATGCGAGATTTGAATACATTTATATTGAGTTCAATATTGGGCCCTATTATGATGTGTGTTTGATTCACAATTAGTGCGTGCTAGCTAGAGGCTTATTTGCCGACTGTCCACGTCTCGAAATATCGACTCGAATTAATTAATAATATCCGCTGCGTAATTCTCGGGACGTGACATGTGGCCCATCTCAGACCATCCATCACCCTCAGCCGGACGATCAAGTTGCCCAGCTTTACGCTTAATCCCCAACTTGATCAGTCCCAGATCCAGACCCTCATGACGGCCCTCAAAGGAAAGGCCGCTCATCATCCTCACAAGAGAGGGCGTGTCACGCCCCGCAGCAGCTATACTCCGGCCCCCATGTCATCATGGGACAAGCCGACAACACTCCTATCCGGCCGCGGACCATCCGATTTACGCCATTCGAGTCTGAGCACTGCCATCCCCGTGAGTCGAGGCCCCGGTCTCCACCATATCACCCCTGCTATTCACCTCATCATCCTGAGCCACGCACCAGGCCAACCTCCATGCCTCTTCCATGTATGCTAGGGGTGTAAACGGAACCCGATAATCCGATATTCTGACCCGATACCGATAAAAATTATCGGTTTCGGAATCGGAAAATGATACCGATAGCTTTCGAATCGGTATCGGATATTCGATAAGTTATCAGAATCGGAATCGGAATCGAAAATAATCAGAATCGGTATCGGTATCGGTTATTCGATAAATTATTATAAACTCAAGGTAAAATTATGGTAAACATCTTACCTTATCGGAATTTCGGTTTCGATAATGTTATCGGAATCGGAACGGAATCGGAATTAAACATTCTTATCGGAATCGGAACCATATTTCGGTTATCGGAATCAGTATCAGAATCTGTGTTTCAGTTCCGAACCCGACCCGTTTACAGCCCTAATGTATGCCAGCCACCGCCGCTCGGATATGATGTCCGAGTGGGCGTCCATCAAGAAGGAGCTCAAGAGCTCCGAAAGCAAGTCGACCCTAGCAGCACCACGACGTGCACATGCCCAATTTCAATGGCCTGTGGGTCCCTCTCCATCTGAGCTGCCAAAGTACCACAAATACAACGGCTCAGGCAATCCCTATATCCATATCAATGACTTCATCTATGAGTCTGCCCCCTACCAGCATGATCGCCGCCTCATGGCCTATCTCTTCCGCCGGTCGCTGGACGGGCATGCTTTAGACTGGTTTACTCCCTGCTACCTGAGGACGCAGAGGACTTCGCTATTGTGAAGGCCAAGTTCCTCGAACAATTCCAAGATAGGGTTGGGCCGAATACTCTCTTACGGATCTCATGGCCGAGAAAATGAAGTCAGATGAGGATTTTGCCGCATACGTCGATAGGTGGAGGAAAATGGCCACACGGGTTCTGGGGTACCTTTCGGAGGGAGAGAGAAGGTGAAAATCATTTGCCAACGCAACCCCTATCTACAGAAATATCCTGGCGATGAATGACATCACCACCATGCATCAACTCTACAGCTGGGTCCGTTTATCCAAACCAGCTCAAAGATTCTCCATCCACTCTATGTTCGAACCCCAGAAGTCCCGGTTCAAAGAAAGCTCAAGGGAAGTCACTGAGGCCCGGGGGTCCAAGTGAATGAGCAAGTGAGCGCGTTCAAACCTGCCGGCCAGAGCCAAAATCGCCAGCCTTACACTGCCCAGGGTCAGAACCTCACCAATCCTCCACAAGGGCAACAGTAGCGCCAATACAATCAGGTGCCACCTCTCGATGTGCTCAACAAAGGCGTCCCTTGGGTCCTAGAAGAACTCACTACCCGCCACTGGCCGGAGACACTATCTGACATATTCTTGGCCTTGCTCTCCACGGAAGCCATCAGACTCCCTCCGAGAGGCCTTTGAATCCAAGTGTGGACCAAACCGGTACTGTGTCTTCCATTGACAGCCTGGTCATACCATCGACCATGCTTCACATTCAAGGATCTGTGTGTATGACTTGTGGACGTTCAGCCTCTCCTCTTTGTTCAGAGGGACCAAGGGGGAGTTATATAGACAGTGAGCTCGGGGTTGAGAGCATTGGATGCTCAAGTGTGAAGAAACACACTTGTACATGTGGCAATCCTTGTGTAAATGCTCCAACCAATGGGTAGAGGCCATGTAGGATTTTTACTGGGTCAAGAGGGTGCCTAGGTGGCCCATATACCCGTTGGGAACGACTATGTGCGTTGTATGGCCGAAACAAGGGCGCTAGGGCTGGAATCTCGGGTTAGTTGCGCAGACCTGGTAAACCCTATTGACGTCCAGGGATCAGGCCGCCAACCTCATGCAGGCGTCCATCGAGGTGGACGTCGATATGGGTCAACGTCCAAGGGGATTGACGCCAACAAGCAGTAGGCGGCCATCGATGCTGCCGTCTACATGGGATCCGATGCTGGTCAACACATGGTCAAACAAGGCTTAATGGGCAAATAGCCTTGCGGGAGATGGGCCAAATCTCGCATCTACAAATGCCCCTCCGAGACGTCCGGCCTTGCAAGGGAGTAGAGCGGACTGAAAGGTTGGTGTCTCGGTAAACAAAGGACACAGAGGCCATCTCCGAGGATAGGAATTCTAGCGAACCAAACGAAAGAGACAAGCTAGAAACAATGATGAATCGTCTGAGAGACAAATAGGGGTAGGAAAAGGATGATCTACCCGTGTAACTACAACTGCGACCCAATGGCAGGGTCCCTGGCATGGCCGTGTTGGACTTTGACTAGTTTCCGGCGTGTCTGAGTCAAAGGAGTTGTAATATGACGGTGAATCAGGAGGGTCTCGTAACCGGAGCCGTGGGCTCGCTGGCCTAATCAGGACGTCGGTCCCGAATTTAGGAGGTCACGAAGACAAGGAGTTGGTTGATCTCTCAAAGGATTATCAAAAGATTCTAACTGGAATCACATGCCTGGAAAGCCTGAAATCCCGAATTAAGCTCGCGGCTGGCGAAGGCTCAAATGAACTCAATAAGGATGGAATGATCAGTTGTGAAAAGCACGGTGGGACAAGTGGAGAATGGGGGCAACAAAAACCCGATATCAACCTGGATAGTCATGAAGGGCGGATCCAGTAGGCTTCCTGAGCTGGGGAGCCATGGAGTAATCAAATGATCGAGGAAAATCACCATTTTTTTTAAGTGTTAGTAAGGGAATGTTAGCAGTGAAGATGCATGCTGGTGTGGGTTGCCTATCTAAAATGCAAGTTAGCACCAGAGGAAAATTCTAAAGGCCATACGAATAACTGAGAGATCGCAAACCCATCATGGTTTTTGATGAAGGGGAACTCAGGGTTCACGGTCGCCAAGTTATTCGCCTCTGGTGGGGTCCTATGTTAGACATACCTGTAACGCTCAAAGTCGCATGAGCGTTCCGTAATTGAAGCGCAGCTTGTGCTTAAGATATCTGCAAAACAACTTGAAGCACAAGATAAAGGATAATGGCCATATAAAGATTAAGAATTTAAGCATTTCCGATCAGTCAACGTCCACATCGATGGCCGCCAGTAATCTTGTTAACGTCCACAGATGTGGCCGCCAACCTTTAACTGACGTCCACGATCTGGACGTCGACATGACAGCGGATCAGACCGAAAAATAGGTGATGAGAGTCCATAAGGACTCTTTCATCTCCTACCTCCGTCCCTCCTGCTCCTGCTGCGAACCAGAGAGCAAAGAGACATAGAAGAACAGCAAGATGGCCTCCTCATCAACCGGACAATCTACAGGTGCGAATCCCGAGTTCTAAGTGAAGTACCGGGACACCTGAGCGCATGTCTGGCCTATGGAGAGGTAAGCGATGATTGTTTCTGCTCTTTCCCGGGCTGAAAACGCCCCAAACAGCACTCTTACAGAACCCCGCCCTCATGCAGGAGATCCCGGCATTCCCAAGCCAAGGCCAGGTACGGGCCTTTTCCTAGCTCGTGAATCTGGTTAACGCGGGATAACCGGGATATGCGGAGCTTCATTGGCATGTGGCATTTGAACTTCATGGTGGTCCTTGGCCAAGAACATGAAAGAGATGTGGTGGGGGTTCGATGCCCTGGGGGCGTGGTAGAGAGATGGCACCCAACACACACACAACTTCGTGTTCCAGGGATTCGAGGCGAGCGTGTTGTTGGAGGAGGTGGGAGCTGTTCTTGGGATGACAGCGGTGCCTGGAGTATGATGCAGCGACTCCTCTCCTCCGTGGGAAGAGATTCTTGCTGACATCGTGCGGGACAAGAAAGAGGTGCTGCGAATGACGAACAAGGATGGGATCTTCCTGGACCGGTTGGCTTGGTGGCTGATCCAGCATGCCGGGAAATTGGCGGAGAGAGAGTGACGCGAGGACTGACTCTTTGCCTGGCCGGGGTGTTCCTGTTCCCCACGAGCGGCGACTTCATCCTGTACGAGCATGTTGGATACTCACTCTGCTATGGCGCGGGCAGTCACTGCCCCTGCAGTGCTGGCCCACCTGTACAGTTCGCTCACCACCATGAGCCTAGGCGGACGCACGTGCGGGAGTTTGTTCTGCTCCAGGTATGGATGGAAGCTCATCTAAAGTTTGATTTTGCTGATGCACAACCTACCCCCTCCAGAGTCTTCCTTCGGAGTTCAGTGCATTGCAGCAGGGCATGGTACGAGCCAGAGGATGAGATCAAGTGTGTGACCGCGCACTTGAAGGGCCGAGATGCTTGGAGAGATCACTTAGCATATCTGGGCATGGATGAGTTCATCGTGAGGCCACTGTTCATGAGGACTATCGAGTTCAGAGCGCGGACCAGGGAAGACAAAGATTTATGGTTGATTGGAGCAGATCAGATGGTGGCGTATCAACCACATCGGTGCCACTGTCAGCTTGGGATTCCACGGGGAATTCCATTTCATTCAACGACATCGACATGATAGTTACCGAAGAAGAAATGAGAGGTTGATGAAGAAAGCGATGAAGGTTTGGGCGGAGACATACGGGAGCAGGAAGGGGTTTGGCTGTTCAGGAGAAACGGGAAGAGATCTTGAAGTATGAGGAATACAATTATAGCATTCTTCCCGTTGCTTGTGGTTATTTCATGGCCCGTAGGGCAAGTGATGTACTTTTCAGATCTGATAAGTGTAACACATTAGATGAATAAAGATGGTTTGCATTTGTGTTCAATTGACTTGCATTGATTGATGTGTGGAATGAAATGTGGTGAAATGGGTGTAAAAAGGATCTCAAAGATGTTCAAAAGACAGTAGTTGGCGTCCACATC
>JACBKR010006170.1:0-14215 GCA_014218235.1 Colocasia esculenta | reverse complement strand
TACTCGTGAAGCATGCAATCCCCAGTCTCCAACGTGCGGGAATTTCTGTGTTTGTCTCTAATCAATCGGTCTTGGTTTCTTGAGTTGTAAAATTTTAGTTGTCTGGAGTATTTCAGATGTTTCACCTTCTATCAGCTTGTTAAATACTCTTCCTGAATGCCCTGCAAACTGGTATTTGATGTCTATGCATGCAAAATTGTAGTTTTAGAAAGAAGTATACACTATACAGGTGAAAGAAACCTTTTTTTTTTTAAGATGAAATGACCATGCATCCCCAAAGGTAGTGAACATGGGTGGTGACTGTGGAAATCATGGGAATGCAAAAGAAGATGAGACCACTTTATAATTTTTGTTGATTGGTTCTCACATCTCAAGGCTTCAAGCAGAAGGAAACCAGTAGGGACTTTTGAGCATCAGTGAGTCAGGAAACAATTGTCTTGAGTGTATTTTATTTGAGATTACTGCACCACTTTTCTTGAATATGTAGCCTTCATAGTTGTCACACAACATACACATCCCCTATATGTAGCCTTTTCCATGCAACTTTCCATATGAAGATTCTGATTTGTATTGGAGATCAATTATATAGAGAAATGGGCATGAACTTCAATTCCTCATTCATGTTCACAGTCGGCTTTGCATTACGAAGGGATTCTAATTTAAAAGCTTCTGTCATTCCTCATTTCTAATTTAAAATATGTTTATATGTCATATTTCTTTTATTGCTTTTAATTTGTTTAGAATACTTGATTGCTTGAGACTTTTAATTTGTACGATTTATTGAATTGTTTGATGCGTTTAAAAAAAGGGCAATTCATTGTTTATGTCTAACTCTGTTAATTTTTTTATATATGTTTTATAGACTGTTCAGTTGCTTTCGTATTTAAAAGTCAACAGGTTAATCTTGCTGGATCTCTTATTTCCTCAGGTAATCCTTACATCCCCTCTATATATATTTGTTGAACCAGCGAGCCTAGGTGGTGGCTCATATTTCTTAATCCAGCGAGCCTGGGTGGTGGCTCATGTTTTTTTGCAAGATGTGATTGTATGTGTGAACAGATTAGAATTATGTATACATTGTGCTTTACAGGATGTATGAATGAGAAGACGGAGAAAGCATGAATACCGATGAGTGAGATGAGTGGACCTTTTTTTTCATTTTTGCCCGTTCAAGACTTGTGTTAGGATATATGCTTTTACTGTCTTTTGATAGTAATGTCATATATCGAGCATAAAGTCTTGAATTGTCCAAGTGGGACAGTCTATGGAAATCTGATTCATCTGTACATTCTTAATTTATTATATGTGTATTGTGATTGTCTTAAAATTTTGGTAGTGACTCTTCGCTATTCTCCGATATACCAACTAATTTTAATATGCTCAGAAAGTTACTTGTATGAATTATTTCATACACGTGACTTTCTGAGCATAGTTAAAATTAGTAAACATTTGGGGTATATTGGAGAAGTGCGGGGAGATGCTGCCGAAATTTTTAAGACAATCTCAATACGCATATAATAAATTAAGAATGTACAGATGAATCAAATTTCCATAGATGGGCACGATTTTTTGTAGGCACCCCATTTTTCTGCAGGAATTGATACAGACATGTATGTATGTGTGGAATGTATGTGTGAAAATGCTCCCTGTAGAGGGGAGGTGCTGTCGAAATTTTCTCTGAATTGTCGGTTAATTCATATTTATTCAATACAACATACACATCATTTGGGTACAACTTAGGCTGATGGGTTATTGTCATTGCAGAACTATTGCATCCTAAAATGGCAATACTCGATAAGAGTTGGATACAACTTAGAGATCGTTTGGATCCTAGATATGAGAAAGGAGTAGATGAGTTTTTAGAATTTGCTTTTGATGAGCAAAGACAGTGTTTTAGGCATGGACAGAATTATGAGTTCATACAATGTCCTTGTCGTAATTGTGTTAATGGAGTGAGGTTATGTCGGCTGGATGTTTAAATTCATCTTAAAGTAGATGGATTTTGGACACGGTATACCAATTGGGTATGCCATGGAGAGGCACCGACAGTTGATGTTCAACAAGTTAGCCCGTCTGCTAATGAAGCACAAATGGAAGAGCAGATTGATACAACAATTGAAATGTTGCATGAGTTACAAGAGGCTGAAATAGAGGGGAGAGCAGAGGAACATGAACCAAATGAGAAGGCAAGAGATTTTTATCAATTATTAGAAGATGCTCAAACACCATTATATTCTGGTTGTGTCAAATTTTCAAAATTGACATTTCTGTTGAAACTATTGCACATTAAGACTATGAACAAAGTGAGGGCTTCTTGTATGGGAATGTTTCATGAGTTGCTTAGAGAAGTATTACCAGAAGGAGCTAATGTACCTCGAACATGGTATGAATTGAAGAAGACTATGAAAGATTTGTGGTTAGGTCATGAGAAGATAGATGCTTGTCAGAATGACTGTGTCTTGTTTCGAAATGAACATGAACATAGGGATCCATGTCCAGCATGTAATGCTCCCAGGTACAAGTAAAATACGCAACAAGGTAGCCTGAAGAAGAGACGCCGCAAATAGGTGCCATATAAAATATTGCGTTATTTTCCATTGAAAGATAGATTTCAAAGAATGTTCATGTCTTCTAAGATTGCCAAGTGGATGACATGGCACAAAGTGGATGACATGCTCCTGAGAATGGTATAGAACCAAGTGACGAAGCATTTCAGGACAATCTGATTGATGTTCCCATTAGAGGAGAAATTCAAGATGTGGATCTATGTCAAGAAAGTAGCGTAAGAGTTGACGATTATATTGACATTTAGGTGATTTATTTACATTAGTATTTCTATTGTGCATGCTTCAAATAAATTTTTTAACTTGTAATGTTTACATGTTTACTAACAATTTTTTGTAACAGATGGCTTCCACTGGTCAGCGCTCTTCTCGTGATGGCTCATGCCCACGGAGGCTTCGGACTCTATCGATCCCTCTCCCTCCCACCTCTCAGGAGATGCCTCCCCCTCCCACATCTCAGGGGCTCCCTCCCGCTCCCACCTCTCAGCAGCTTCCCCTACCTGTCACTCTACAGCAGATACCTCCCTCTTCCAGCCCTCAGAGCTCTTCGCCGGCATCTGCATCTTCTGTAGCAGGTTCATATTTTAATTTCATGTAACTTTTATATTAATTGTTTAATAGATATTCTCTAATGATGTTTAATGTTTATATTTCAATAGGTCCATCTACACGACCTTGGGGGAGGGGTCATGGCCGTCGAGGGCCAACTAGGGGAGTTACGGAGAGGAGATGCCCGGACAGACAACAATGGAATGTCTCCCTTGTCTGAGGCTATGGCGTCGGCCCTACTGCAGATCACTTTACTAGTCTCATGGGCGTTGTATCAAAGGTACACTGTAAGATTTGGCAAAAAGACTTTGCGAAGCTGTCACGCCCCAACGCGGAATATCGGAGCGCGAAGGCAGTTGCAAGAAAAGGTATAGAGCGTATACTAGACATCAAACCATTGCACACTGAATAATACTAAAGAAAATCTTTCACATTAATAATTTTCCAAATGTCTAGTTACAACCACTAATATCAGAGCCATTCTACAGGGCCCAATTACATTGCAATAAAAGGAAATAACTAACTACAACTCTAAGATAACATAATGACTCAAGGGTACTCCTGGCTTCCCTCTTGGTCATTCCCTTCCTCGTGAGTGTATGTGTCATCCTCGGTCTCACCTGAGAACACAACATCAAATAACGTAGGGTGAGCGATAACGCCTAGTAGGACTTAAGTCTCAGGCTCAAGCAGGCTTTAAATAATTAGTGCATTAAATGGCAGAGTAACTAAAGATAGAGAGAGTTATGTAAAGTCGAGAAAGTAAGAGCACAAGTAACATGGTTCAAATAGCAGATGAATCAAGTATAGTACAACGAATAAGATCGAGTCGATATAAAGCAACACAACAACACGATGGCAAATAACGTCAACATCAAGCAACATGTATAGCAAGGAGAGAGAAAGTAGTTGGCCATATAGAGAGTAAATTGCACTTTGATTGATTTTCTTATCAATCAAATAGTCTGGCACTTTTGATTAACTTTCGTCAATCAAGATAGTAATTGCACTTTGGTTATCCGAAGATAGCCGGGAGAGAGTATAGCACTTGTTTGTCAAAAGACAACGAGAGAATATAGCACTTTGTGTTGATTGTCTTAGATTAATCTTGATAGTATGGCACTTGGATGTAATGCCGACATCCTGATCATTTAACTCCCGCGGGCAAATGGCACTTTCGGGCGCTCCTCCCAGGACCTGATCGGGGCCCTATTGCGCTGGCATTGGTTATATTGTTTATCTTTAGACAATCAATTAATGGCCAATTGAGAGTACCAGAAATAGATAAGAGCACTAGATGAATAGATGAGATAGTAGAGTGAATGTGAATAGGTGAGAGCTAGTGGACAATTGCGTGTAACACGACGAGTAAACAGGCGATAGTAACAGTTGCAAAACACGCGCACGTCGTATTGGCAGTCAGGTGGAATTCACGATCTTCCCGCTGGCCATGTTATGCACAAGCCCAGAGGTCCGACGTGATTCAAGGTAAGAGCAACTTCTAATAGCCATTTAGATCATATCGATCCCTAAAGGGGTAATGGGTGTTGGGTACAACCGGCTCGTCGACCATGTGGGAATCAATGATCAGAGGAAGAACGGAGGCCTTGTGCAAGGTTCACTAGTCCGGCGAAAGGAATATCCGACGGAGAGTTCACCACAAGCCAAGAAAAGTGTGTATATAAAACAGGTGCTCGACGTTCTAGAGGAATTCTAGAACAGTGGAGCGTCGATATCGGTGTATAAACACGCGAGAAACGAATACAAGTCCTTTAAAATAGGGCAATTAATATATTCTTATTTCAATAATTTACCAGATACATTATGAGATATTTTATGCCAAATTTCTGCCATATATGGATGGTTCATGTGTGTGCATGTGTAAGAAATCATAGATAGAAATAAAGTCGTGAAATATGTATTTAAAACATTCAATATAGCTCCATTTTAGGCAAGGTTTTACTGGGGGTATAACGGTAACAAGGGCTTGTAAGGGTGGCGACATGTGCCAGGCAGAACGCGACAGGAGCATGTAAGGGTCGCGACATGGCTTGCAGATCGGGTTCTGAGAATGCGACGGCTCACCTGTCGCTTCTTGAATGCGACAGGTAGGCTGTCGCAATCGGAGCCCAGAAAGCGACATGTCGATGCGTCGCCTTCTGGTTGTCTGCGCCTGACTCTGACAGGAGTCAGACCAGACATTGGATTGCGGACCAGGGATTTCAATTGTTGATACAGGGTTGTTCAGAAATCCATAACTAATATATACATGATGAAAAATCATGAAATCAGGGGCAAATGAAACTAGACCTGCGAGGGTACTTCCAGTAAATAGGAATTCGAGAGAGAGCATGGTTTGAATATGGTTTGAGAACGAAAAAGAACGAGTAACATAGAACATGACACAGGAGAAAGATGGATTCAATTCGAGTAACATGCTCAACAGAAATTAGGGCTTTTAGGGGCAACGATGCCTAAACAGCATCAGTTCCTACAGTAAAAATCTTGTAGCATGGGGTTGAGTATACAGGAGATCAAGAGTTTAGAAGAGGGTTCGGGGCCATGTAAATTGCAGAACTTCTAAATTCAAGAAGAAAATATTGGTTTGATGGAAAATTATAAAATGAGTGTTTTGTTCCTGATACATGGAACAATCTACAGCCGAAATATTAGGATTTTAGCTTGTGAGAATGCCTACCTTTGACTCAGTTTGTCTTCTAAGGCTAGAACTTGAAGAACAAGGGAAGAAGCTTCAAGCACTTCTTCTCTCCACGAAATCCTCTCCTCTTTAGCCTCTTCTCCACGTCCGGCAACTCTTGGCAACGAGCTAGGGTTGCCCAAGAGAGTTTAAGAGGTGTATTTATGCAAGTATGTATTTCTATTCCTACTACTACTCTAATTCCTCTTAATTACGAAATTTCTTACTCCCACCTTCCTTCCTTGATTTCCAATATCTATTTAGACTGGAAGAGATCCAAATTCGTGCTAACCCATATGGGGTAGATTTAGGAATCCAACTCTTACTCTAATTACTTATTTAATGCATTAATATCCCTTTCAATTATGATATAATTAAACTCCGAATTTATGGTATTTTCTTATATTCTCCCCTTGCAAATTCATATTTTGACCCAATAAATTCTAGAAGATCCATTAAGCAAAGCCATTACTCTTTTCCATTTAATGGGTTTTATTTAATGCTCTATTTAAATATCCATTTAGCTAGGTTTTAATTCTTTATTTAAATTTTTATTTTTTCGCAAAAATTCAGGTTGCTACAGAAGCTGCCTGCTGCGACTAAGGAGTTGATATTCAGAGATCTACAGGTAATTATTATTTCAATTGAATCATATATATGCATATGCTTTTGTTATAATTCAGTGACTTTGTTTTGCAATTGACATACCAGTGGGAGCGCACAGACACAACAGATAGGGAGATGCTTGCTCACATGAGCGCCATGCATCGCAGCTGGCGTAGTAAGCAAAAAAAAAGAGTAAGTTCATATGCTATTTCATTTCATATGTACTTATTTTTAAACTTGTTATATATTGACAAAAATTTATTTTTCATGTCAGCATTTTAATGGGAAGCCTTAGATGATGCGATTGCATCTGTCCCAACAGGTGTTGACCCCTCCGATTGGCAAACTATGTGCGAGTGTGGGATACTGGGGATGAGAGGGTAATATTTTAAAATGCTTGGAAGATAATTGTTATGATTATTTTGTTTCTATAAATGGACAATAACTGTCTATTCTTGTCTTTTTAGAGGGTGCTGATCGAAATAAGCAAACCGTGCCACTCAGTCTATGCCATGGTAGACGGGGCAGGACTTCTCACTATCAGTGATGAGTGATTTTGTGAGTTATGCTTTGAATTATGTTATCCTTTATTCATTACTAACTCTCAGTGTCTTTAATTAAAAAGTCTCTAGCACAAGGACGTACTCGCATCGACTTGAGGTATTCAAGAGGGCGATGTAAAAATTTACCTGACGGCACTGAGAGTTGGGTAGATTGAGGAGAGTGTTGGGTTTTCCATATATCATGTTGATGATCACATTAATATCTTGAACATGATTTAATGCAAAATTGATGTGCTAACTAACATGAACAACACCCATGAAAGTGATGAGTTAAACATTGCTAAATCATACAATGTATATCACTAACATGTATTTGCCATGTAGGTGCACAAGCATGAAAGATGGAGCATTGAAGAGGCATTGAAGAGATGAGAAAATAGCACAAAAAACTGTCAAAGAGGTGCACCTGTCGACAGATGCAATGTACCTGGTGACAGATTCACACAGTCATTCCAAGACAGAACTCAGGTTTGCATCTCTGAGTGCACTGTCGACAGATGCAATTTACCTGTCGACAGATTCACACAGTCAAACCAGGACAGAAACTCAGTTTTCTATTTCTGAGTGCACCTGTCGACAGATGCAAATTGCCTATCGACAGATACACTCAGAATTCAGATTTTCTGAAACCCAGTTCTCAGCCTGAGTGCGCCTGTCGACAGATGCAAGTGCACCTGTCGACAGACGACGGAACAGAGATTTAGAGTTCCAAATCCGGCCCCACTTGGGTGTTTCCTTCCTCCATGACCCCACCTTTACCTAACACTATATAAGCATCCTTTTGGAGCCAAATTCGCAGAGAGCAGCTCCCCACAAAGAGCCTCCAAGGGACCAAGAGGAAAAGCCCAAATTGCTGCTCTGCTTCAACTTTCTGCCCAGATCGTGTGGAATCGCCATCCATGCGAAGTTGAAGCCAGATCGTCATCAATTCACCTTCTACATCGATCAATCTACATCCAATCGAAGTTGAAGAGCGTTTGGACGATCAACGAGAAGAATTCCAACTGGATTTGTTCCCCACTCTAAATTCTTCTCCATTTCACAATTTCCATTCCATTGTGTGTGTGTGGTTGTGTTTCGAGCATCCTTGTGCTTGATTACGAATTTGTGGTTGTTCTGATCGTGGTTCATCAGACAACGTGTGTGTGGTTGAGTTGTTGTGTTGAACTCGCTCATAAGCAATCGTTTCTGCGTGTGTGTGTGGACGGGGATGTAGGATACACGAGTTGTGTACTCCGAACCACCTTAAATCATCGTGTTCTATGTTTGTTCGCGTTTTGCGATAGATGATTGGTAGGCACGGTGTTCATACGCACGTTTAATTCCCTGTTTTCAAAAACATCAACTCAAGCTTTCTAATCTCAATCAAATTCCAATCAAGTTTCATTGAGATTGCTGTAGGACCGAAAAGAAGCCATCAGTAATTAGAATTCCGTAATCTATTCAACCCCCCTTCTAGATTACCAATCGTGTTATTCCGCATAACCTTTGATTGGTATCAGAGCACGGTTTCTCCGATTTACTGTTTTTCGTCATTTGATCTAGCGATCAGGAGATTTCGATCTTATGGATTCTAGCAAAGGGTATATGGCCGAGGGACATTCAGTAACCAGGCCACCCTATTTGATGCACTGACTATCGTATTGGAAAAATCATATGCAGGTATTTTTGAGAGCTCAAAATTACGAGCTGTGGAAGATAGTCAGCAAGGGACCATACGTGTTGCCTCGAGGACGAAGACACCTGGACGAAAGACCAAATAGCTAAAGGAACTCTCAACTGGAGCGCACTAAACATGATGCAATGTGCGGTGCATTCCAAAGAAGTTCTCAAGAGTTCCACATGCTCAACAGCAAAAGAGATATGGGACAAACTTGAACTCATTTACGAAGGTACGTCCGAGGTAAGGGAAACCTAAAGTTAGCATGTTAGTGTCTGAATATGAAATGTTCAAGATGAAAACTGATGAAACCATATCAGACATGTTTGCAAGATTCATGCTAATAGTTAACGGGCTAAAAGGTCTTAAGAAGGAATACTCTGAAAGTGACTTAGCAAGAAAGATACTTCGATCTCTTACTTCATCTTGGAATACTAAGGCCACTGTCATTGAGGATTCCAAAGACCTTCCAAAATGAAATTGGATGAATAATGGCTCCTTAATGACATATGAAATCAACATCAAAAGAAAAGAATTAGAAGAAAATCCTAGGAAGTCAATTGCTCTAAAAGCATCCAACAAAACATCAACAAGCTCCAAGAAATCCATTCAACAAGATAGTGATGAGCAAGAAACATCTAGTGAGAGTGATAATGGTGAAATGGCAATGCTACTAGACAATTCAAGAAATTTCTGAAGTTCAAAAGGAGAGACACAGGTAACTCTAAACCTTTTCAAAGAAAAAATTTTTCACAGAAATATGGTCCAACAAAAAAATCTGATATTGTTTGTTATGAATGCAAGAAACAGGGGCACATGGAGAATGCCCGGAACTCAAGAAGAAGCTGAAGAAGAAAAATTCACCTCCAAGAAAGCAAAGCAATGTTGGCTACCTGGAGTGATGAAGATGAAGAATGAAGATGCACAAGAAAAATCCGATGATGAAGAAGTTGAAATGCTTAATGGCTAGGAGTGATGACTCCACCGAGGTAAACTTCTCATTTGATGATTTCACTGCAAGTGAATGGGAGGAAGCATACACTGCTCTATTTGAAAAATTTTGTGAATATGGATCTGAAAATAAAGCATTAAAAAGAATGCAACTCCCTTGTGCATGATAAGAACAATGATGAACGAATTGCATTCCTGACAAAGAAATAGAAATGATGAAAGTGATGAAAAGACTCATAATGAAGAGATGATTGTTAAAAATGAGATTGCAAGAAACACAAAGAAAAAAGACTGTTAAGCCATTCTCTTGAATCCTTCAAGAAGAACAACAAGAAACAAAGAAAAGTTGGACACAAACTGAAAAGGAATTGAAAGAAAAATAGAGGACTTAATGAAATTTGTCAAAGGGAAACAAAATCTAGATGCGGTTTTGGGTGCTAAAATACATGTAACCAAGCAGGGTTAGGATATTAACCTGTCAAACAAAAGAAAATAGGAGAGTCATTGATCACTCCTGTTGTATCCTAGCCCAAGCACAAGCAAGCATGTTCCCAAAAGCAAATCAAGCGTCTCAGAACAAAGCAATGCAACCCCACAAAATGTTCCAACAAACAAAAGAAAAGGCACCTGTCGACAGATGGAATGGTGCCTGTCGACAGGCAAGAACAACTTCAACCAATAAACAGTCTATGAGCAACAATCAATTGAAAAGAAAGTTCCTTCATGCAATGTGTGTAAAAGATTGGTCATGATGAAAAACAATGCTGGAATAATCCGAAGAAACAGAAATTCAAACAAGTTGGATTCCTAAGCATTTACTCTGTTGCATGAATGAAATTTTGGGACCCAAAGTAATTTGGGTACCAAAACTCTTGTCTGATCCACATATGCAGGAATGCCTAGCAGCCCAACATCAAACAAATGGTACTTGGATAGCGGCTGTGCGAGGCACATGACGGGCGACAAAGCTAAATTCTGTTTCTAGTGGAGAAAGACAGAGGACAAGTCATTTTTGGAGGTAACAACAAAGGCAAATCATTGGCACAGGTAATGTTGTAAGTGTCCCTCCAATTCAATTGAAAATGTACTGTTGGTTGATGGCCTTAATCACAACTTGCTTAGCATAAGTCAATTGTGTGATAGAGGTCACAACGTCATGTTTGAATCAAATTCATGTCAAATTGTTGATAAAGAAACAGGAGTGTAAAATTTTCTGGAAAGAGAGTGAATAACATTTACTAGTTGACTTAGATGATCCAAAAATGACAACTTGTGTCTTGTTGCAAATAGACAGGATGAATTGACCTTGTGGCATCGTAGCTTGGCCATGCGAGAGTACAACATGTTGCACAAGATCATGAAGCTCAAATGGTAAGTGGACTTCCTGACATTTCTTTTAACAACAATGAAAGTTTTTGTGATGCATGTGCACAGGGAAAACAGACCGGAAGTCTTTCAAATCTAAAGCACGGTAAGCACATCTAAACCATATGAACTGTTGCACAGGACCTTTTGGACCAACCAGAACTTTAAGTCTCAATGGCAAACGTTTTGGTTTTGTCATTGTAGATGATTTTCTAGGTTCACATGAGTCAAATCTTGGCACACAAAAGTGAAACACTTACAATCTTCCAAGAATTCTTTAACAAGATTGAGCATGGCAATGTGAATAAAATATGCTCAATCCGCACCGATCACGGGGGAGAATTTGATAACAATGCATTTTCTGATTTTGCAGGCACCAGGGATTGAAAAATCTGTTCTCTTCCCCAAGGACTCCAGAACAAAATGAGTAGTGGAGAGGAAAAACAGAACATTGGTGGAAATAGCTCGCACTCTCTAGTTGAAGGCCAACTCTCTAAAGCTTTGGGCAGAAGCAGTGAACACTTCGTGCTACATTCTAAACAGAGCCATGGTAAGACCTGTGATAAAGAAAACCCCCTACAGTTGTGAAAGGTAAGAAACCTAAACTTGGGTACTTCCGAGTTTTTGGCTCAAAGGTATTTATTCACACAATGATAAATCTGATTTAGATAAATTTGAAGCCAAAAGTGATCAAGGTGTTTTTCTAGGCTACTCAGAACCACTCAGGGCATATAGGGTGTTTAACAATAAAACACGCACTATGGAAGAAACTCCACATGTCTTTGATGGACTTATGCCAAATCTAACAGCTTAATGTTAACAGGACTGAAAAAGAGGATGAAGGAACATCGCTTAAGGATCTACAGTCAAAGCAAAAGACAAATCTGAAGAGATTCAAAGACCAAAGGTGGATATCTTCACAGGGACTACGATGAAGATGATGAAAGAGCATTCAGAAAACAAGATGAAACACTTGAAGAGAACCCAGAAAGTGGAACCTCCTGAGAACGACATTCACAGATCAAATTTCCTCAAGGACAAGATACTCCCGCGCCTTCAACAATCACAAATGTGAGGTATTCCAAAGATCACCCACTTGATGATGTGATAGGTAGTTTAAATGACTCTGTTCAAACAAGGTCTCAAGTAAGACAATAATTGAACATGATCTTTTGCTTTGTTCAAGTGGAACCCAAAATGTGAAGAAGCCTTAAAAGATAACTCGTGGATTGATGCTATGCATGAGGAACTTGGTCAATTTCAAGAAATAATGTATGGAGTTTAGTTCCTAGAACCCCTGAAATCTCTATCATAGAACTAGATGGGGGTTTAGAATAAACTTAATGAAGAAGAAAAGTGGTTAGAAATAAAGCAAGACTCGTTGCAAAAGGATATAGTCAAGAATTTGGTGTAGATTTTGAAGAATCCTTTGCTCCTGTAGCCAGGTTAGAAGCAGTCAGAATTTTATTGGCCTATGCATGCTCCCATAAGTTCAAACTTTATCAATGGATGTTAAAACTGCTTTCTTAAATGGCTATATCAAAGAAGAAGTCTATGTCTCTCAAGCACCAGGTTTTGAAAATTCTGAAATGCCTAACCATGTGTATAAATTGCACAAAGCTCTTTATGGTTTGAAACAGACACTCGAGCTGGTATGATAGACTAAGCAATTTTCTGGTAAGCAAAAACTACTCAAGAGGTAAAGTGGACCAAAACTCTTCACTAAGAAAGTTCGCAATCACATGATTGTTGTTCAAGTTTATGTGGACGATATTATATTTGGTTCAACTACCCTTCATGTGTGAAGAATTTTCTAAACATATGCACAGTGAATTTGAGATGAGTCTAATGGGGGAGCTCAATTCTTTCTTGGTTTGCAGGTGAAACAACATAAAGACGGATTCTTCATAAATCAAGAAAAATATGTCAAAGAGCTTCTCAAACGATTTCAATTTGAGCAAGCTAAACCGGCCTCAACCCAATGAGCCAAGCATCAAATTAGAAATGATGAGAAAGGTAAAACCGGTAGATGCAAAGCACTTCCGAGGTATGATGGTTCACTCCTTATCTTACTGCAAGTAGACCGGATATACAATTTAGTGTTTGCCTTTGCGCTAGATATCAATCTAGTCCAAAGGAAAGCCATTTAATTGCAGTCAAGAGAATTTTCCGATATCTCTCAGGCACATGCAATTGGGTTTTTGCTACCCAACAGGCAGTAGTTTTGATTTGATCTCATATTCTGATGCTGATTATGCTGGATGTAAAATTGATAGAAAAAGCACTAGTGGATATTGTCAATTCCTTGGCGGTGCATGGTTTCGTAGGCATCCAAGAAACAACACTCGGTTGCACTCTCCACTGTAGAGGCAGAATATGTCGCTGCAGGAAGTGTGCAGCTCAAGTGTTGTGGATCAAAAGTCAGTTAGCTGACTATAATGTTGAAATTGGATGCACACCTATCCTATGTGAAACACAAGTGCTATCACCTTTCAAAAAAACCCTGTCCAACACTCAAGGACTCTAACACATAGAAATCCGTCATCATTTCTTGAGAGATGAAGTTGCCAATAAAACCTTGGAATTAATTTCATTCCCACAGAAAAACAATTGGCTGACATTTTCACCAAACCCTTGTCTGAAGATAGATTCACATCCTTAAGAAGAGAATTGGGTTTGTGTAAAATGCCAATGAAACTAACTATCCATATGGAGTACATGCTCTTATGTGTGAATGACTAGTGGTATATCAAATGGTGAACTGTGGAAGAACAAGTTCGGCTTGTTTGGAAACTATCATCATGCGTGAGAAAAATTCTCCGCCAAGTATCCATAGTCCCATTGCATATAAAGGTCCTGTACTTCACATAGGATTTTTAGTTTCTTACATTTTATCATGTTAACTCCATGAAACAATGCTTTTTCTGTGATCATGTGCTTGTGTATCACTTTCTTTAAATGATCATGTTTGTCTTGTATAAATGCTTGTGTGAATCCTGCTTAGATGTTGTGTCAACACGTGCACACACTATGGGGGAGTGAGTTAAGGATAGATGAGTATTTTCTTGAGGAAACTCTTCCTACATCTCCTTGTTGATCTCACTTCCTTGAACTCAATGTGCACTCAAACTGAAACTAGAAAAAATCCACTCTGTTCATATCTGTCGACAGACACATTCCATCTATCGACAGGCACACTCAGATTTGCTCTGACTGAAACTTCAATTCTTCAGTCTGTGTGCATCTGTCGACAGACAGA
>JACBKR010006169.1:0-14274 GCA_014218235.1 Colocasia esculenta | reverse complement strand
CATCAACTTCAAGAACTAACTATTACATCAGCGTATCAGAGCCAAAACTAGGGCCCATAGTACTTTATTCAAAATCAAACTATTACATAAATAGTATCTGGCTCAGTAACTCATAACTATACTAACTGACTACTACTAGAAAGCCTTGGTTGCTGAAAAATGGGTCACTCCTGAGCATCATCCTCAGTCCTGTCCTCGTGAGTGTAGTCATCGTTATACTCGCCTGAAACACATTAAATAAAAATGCAGGATGAGCAAATAACGCCCAGTAGGACTTAATATCTCGTGTAAACAAGCAGGCTTAAGTGATTGACCTTTTATCAAGTAGAGTAACTAACAAGAACGAGCAAGTACGAGAACGATCGGGTATAGTCGTGTCAGTAAGATCACAAGACAAGAATACCTTCATAGGTAACAAGTACTGTTGGACCAAGCCCCTTACCATTGCACCAAAAGCTCGAGCTGGTAGTGAAGGCGGTAGCCAAATCTTTAAGGCGGAAGCGCAAAGCACCACGTCAACGCTGTGGTCGGCATGAGGGGCTTCGCACAGGGTTTTACCCCTGTAGCGGGTTGGGTTACCAGTCCCGATGTCACTATGCTGCCCCATAACAGCATAGTGGCAGCGATTCCCTAAGGGAGTCGATGGCAGTCAACCAACAAACTCCCCCCCAGCGGCACCTGGGGGAATCGAACCCGCAACCTCATTCTGATACCACTTGTTGGACAAGCCCCTTACCGTTGCACCAAAAGCTCGAGCCGGTAGTGAAGGCGGTAGCCAAATCTTTAAGGCGAAGCGCAAAGCACCACGTCAACGCTGTGGTCGGCATGAGGGGCTTCGCATAGGGTTTTACCCCTGCAGCGGTTTGGTTTGCCAGCCCCGATGTCACTATGCTGCCCATAGCAGCATAGTGGCAGCGATTCCCTAAGGGAGTCGATGTCAGTCAACCAACAGTACAACAAAAGATTTGGCCATATTTCAAGTTAACAAGTAATTTGCACAGCAGTGCACAAGTCACGATAGCAAGTAAATCAAGTAACATGCATTTGGTCGATCATCTTATCAACCACAAGTCAAGTATCATGTACAAGAATGTTTATGAATTGTCTTAGATCAATCTTGCGTGTCATGCGTTGGGTGTATGCCAATCACCCTGGTCATTAGAACCTCACGAGTTATAGCCTTTCAGGTGTTCTTCCCAAGGACTAGATCGGGCCCTTAATATGTTGCCTAGCATAGTCATGTTTTTATCTTAGACAATCACAAAATGGCCAAGAGAGTACCAAGAATAGATGAGAGGATATAGATAGAAGATGAGATAGGGACATTCCGTAAAATGGCGAGAAACACACGATAGTAACGGTTGCACAACACCAGGTCGGGTGCTGGCAGTATGGTAGAAGTCACAACCGCCCCCTTAGCCGTGTCGTGTACACGGGTCAGGTAGTCCGGTGTGAACCCAAGACAAGAAGGAATACACTAAGGCATGGATCGTACTGATCCCTAAGGTGTAACAGGTTTTAGGGTACAACCAGCTCGTTGACTAAGGACGTGCGCCAAAGCCAAGGAGACTTACGAAGGTCTTGACAAGGAATCCCTAGTCCAGTCGAGAGTATTCCCGGTGGAGAGGTTGTCCAAGTCAAGGAAAAGTGTGTAAAATGGGTCCGTCGTACCTTGAGTGCTCAAGGCCGAGGGAAAACTATAACGGTAAAGGGTATAAAATGCAAGAGTAAAACGGAAACAATTGGTTTAATAAAATAGGGTAATTTAGTCATTTATTTCGCTAATACCAGATACATTATGCTTAAATTATTAGGGTCAAATGGCAATTAATAAAGTCATGTGTGTGTAAGTGTAAAGAAATCTTGAGGATATGACAAGTCGTGCAAATGTCCTTTTAAATAATTAAATTTATATCATTAATACCATTTATTAACTTGCCAAGTCGGGTTAACTATATCATGGTTTAATCATGGCTAATTAGGGGTATAAAGCCCAACCAGTAGGGGCATATGCACAATTTTCAGTTCAGGTCGAGTTCTTCAAATCGCGGCAGACCTACCCGTCGCGACTCAGATCGCGTAGGGGCGGCCGGGCGCGACAGGTGGACCGGCCGGTCTGGCCTGGTCCGGTGGAATCGCGGCATCATAGGCCGCCGCATTCTCAATGCGACATGCCTGCAGGGTGTGACCCAGATGATATCGCGGCGGATCGCACCGTCCCGATATCAGAAGGGTCCGGCCCTTTTTCCCTTTTTCCAGGGTTGATCAGATTTGACACAGGGCTCTTCTAAATTCAATATAAAATTGTATAATGACCCAAAAATCACGAATCTAGTTTCAAATGAAAGTAGACACGTAGATCTATCAGCATGCATGATTAATTTGAAATTAGACAGGATTAGGCATGCTTTGAATATGTTACATTCTGATGACCTAAACAGGCGTAGTTAGGGTTCAATGAATTAATTAGAGATAAATACAAGATGAAAATTCTGAAACTAGGGGCGTTCAAAAGCTAACATGAAGTAGTATTTTAGAGAATTTTATCATGGTGTGGGATCAAGTATGCGCGGGGTTTAAAGGTAAAATTGAAGAGTGGGTACAAGCAATAGGTAGGGATTCAAGGATTTAATTCTACCTCATAGGAGATCGAAATCAAGCAAAACTAGGGGTGTTTGAAAGATAATAAGATACAGTATATATGAGAATTTTATCATGGCATGAGAGAAAGTACATGTGAGAATTAGAGAAAACATAAGATTTCAGTTCATGGTAACAGCAGGGCTTCACGAATTAAATTCGCCAAATGGATGAGCAAAACGCAACCAGACCAGAGTGCTTTTGAAGAGGTACATGAAATCTACCGAGGATAATTTTTGCACGATTTTAGATTGAGAGATTGCCTACCTTAGCTTGCAGTAATGGAAACCCTAGTTTGGAGACGAAAAAGATGAAGAATAGCCAACTCCAGCCCTTCTCCTCCAAGCTCCACGTCCAAGAATCGTCTCCTCTCCATCCTCCAGAGTTCCTCCACGTTCTTGGGTTTGGTGGGGACGAAAATGGGGTGTTTTGATGGCTTTGAGAGTCCAATATACCTCAAACTCTCTCATTCTCTCCTAAATTCCGAAAATTCACAATTATCCCTTATTTTTCTACCATTTATCCACCTAATGGGTAGGGAAGAGAGGTTAAATTCGTGGCCAAAGGGTTAGGATGGGGTAAGGGCTCTTGTTTTTGATAAACATGACTTATTTATTGTTTATCTTAGCCTTTTACTATTTTCTAATTAATTAGATACAAAATTCACTTAATTACATCTTTTCCCAAGATGGGCTTCATCCTATTGGGCCCAATTTATTTGATTTGGACCATTTATTTAACCCACTACTAATTTAGCTTAATGATTATTCATTAAATTCCTTTTATTTCATTCAAATCTTATTTATTCTCTCTTTATTCTAATTTAATTGATTTATCTCATTTATTAAATAATAAATTTTATTTTATTGGATTTTAAAATCCAGGGTACTACAGCTGTCTATCTCATCAACCGCTTATCCACCCCACTTCTTCATATGACTACACCTTATGCCACTCTATTCCATGCACAACCCGACTATACATTCCTCCGTACCTTTGGGTGTGCATGTTACCCCTACCTACGGCCATATGCCTCTCATAAACTCAGTCCTCGCTCTGTGCGTGCGTGTTTTTAGGCTACAGTTCACATCATCTGGGTTACCGATGTCTTGATCCAACCAGTGGGCGCATTTATATCTCACGCGATGTTTTATTTGATGAGTCCTTGTTCCCTTTTGCTTCTCCTGCAGCACCAGCTACCCAGCAGTCTTCAGTGGAATTACACACTTTACTGGATGTTCTTGGTCGATTTTCTGTACGGGATACGACGTCAGCGGCTTCTCCTCCAGTGCCGCCCTCCCTGGCACCCTTTACGCCAGAACCGCCAACGCTGGACACCTCCTCCTTGGGCGCCCGTTCTGCCGTGCCATCAGATCCAGCCTCCCCACTGACCACAGCAACTCAGTAGACCTCGCCTTCCTCACTTTCATCGACGCCACAAGACTCCATCATGGCAGAGTCTTTGATAGATGCGTCTGCGATACCAACCCACCTGGGTACACAAGATCTCTTGCTGATATTTATGCATCTACCACAGTGTTCCTGCCAAACCTCGATGGCCAGTCGACATCCTTTACCTGCATGCCTCACTGCTGTTGCTTCTGAGGAGGAGCCTACCTGTTAGTCGGCGTCCAAGGACCCAGTATGGAGAGTAGCCATGGGCACCGAGTTTGATGTCTTCTACGTAATGGGACGTGGTCTCTCGTTCCACATCATGACAGAATGAATGTCGTCAGTTGCAAGTGGGTTTTTCGTATAAAACGGAAAGTAGATGGCTCCATTGAGCGGCACAAAGCGAGACTTGTGGCTAAGGGCTTTCGGCAAAATCCCGGTGTGGATTTCCATGCAACCTTCAGTCCTGTCGTCAAAATCACCACAGTACATCTTCTTCTTGCCATCGCTATCAACAGTGGCTGGTCTATCCGACAGTTAGATGTCTCCAATGCCTTTTTACATGGGCACCTTGAGGAGACTGTTTACATGGAGCAACCACCGGGTTTTGCACACCCCCAGTTGCCCCATCATGTCTGTCGACTACACAAATCGCTCTATGGCCTCCGCCAGGCCCCCCGGGCATGGTTCACCCGACTGAGCACCAGATTACTACAGCTTGGTTTCTCAGGTTCCAAAACAGATCCATCACTGTTTTATAAAAGCTCCTCTACATCTAAAACTTTTTGTCCTTATCTATGTGGATGATATCCTTATTCTCGGGTCAGATAAAGGGGGCGTTGCTGCGCTTATTGCCTCCTTGCATGCTGAGTTTGCTGTACGGGATCTTGGCCAAGCCCATTTCTTTTTGGGCATTGAACTTTGTCCTCATCCTAATGGCTATGTTCTGTCTCAATCCAAGTATGTGGCTGATCTCCTACGGCGAGCCAAGCTGGATGGTGCGAAACCTATTTCTACACCCATGGCCGTCCCTTCTTCTATGGTGCAGCCAGACTCCTCTCAATCAGTGGATCCCTCCTCCTATAGGAGTATTGTGGGTGCTTTACAATATCTTACTATCTCTCGCCCTGATATTGCTTTTGCGGTCAACCGGGCTTGTCAAGTTATGCATGCACCAACATCACATGATTGGGCGGCTGTCAAGCGTCTGCTGCGATATCTCAAGGGCACTATTGAACATGGTTTGCTTTTGCGTCGGTTGCAAGTCTTCAACTCGGTGCCTTCAGTGATGCAGATTGGGCCGGCTCCACATCAGATCGGCGTTCCACCAGCGGGTACCTCATCTACCTCGGTGATAATCTCATCTCATGGAGCTCCAAGAAACAAGCAACAATTGCTCGTTCTAGCACTGAGGCTGAATACAAGGCACTCGCCAACGCAACCGCCGAGTTGATATGGCTAATTGGGTTTCAGCTCTTCTCTCCGCCGACTCTTTGCTGTGACAATATCGGTGCAACTTATCTCGCTGCTAACCTCGTTTTTCATGCTCGGACAAAACAATTGAGACTTATTTTCACTTTGTTTGTGAACAAGTAGTGCAAAAGTAGCTTCATGTCTCTTTCGTTTCCCCCAAAGATCAACTGGCCGATATTTTAACGAAAGCTTTGCCCATGGCCCGTTTGTATGGTTACGTGACAAGCTTCATGTGGTACCCCATGTCAGCTTGAGGGGCGTGTCAAGGATATCTATGCACATAAAGACCTTACAACGATGGACTCTACCATGCAGTCCTGTAAGGAGTCGTCAGATATCTCACACACTTGTGTAGATAAAGATAAACGTCTTCATCAGAGTCCTACGTGACCTGTTGTACAAGAGATATACATATAGAGTCTGTGTATATCCTGTAGAGTCTTGTATCATGATTTCTCAATATATAAAGTTAACATGGGGCTGCTGCGTAATGCAACCCAGTTTCTCTCTCTAGTCCAGTTTCTCTCTCTAACACTTCCATCACCGACTACATGCAGACTGTCAAACAAATCACCGACTCCCTCGCTATCATCGGCGAACCTGTACGCCCATAGGATCTCGTGATGCAAGTCCTCGCTGGGCTTGGGCCAGCATATAACTCTTTTATCCCTTCTATTACTACACGTTTACGTGAGGTGTTTGCACGCCATGCTTCTTGCCCATGAAAGCTTCCTTCAGCACTGTGAGCGCTCCTCGGATGAACCGGGCTTTCCTTCAGCAACTCTGCTATGAGCGCCCAATCTTCGACACCGGACGACGCATCTCCGTGGTCGGGCGGTGGTGGCAAATCTGCTCGGGGGTGCGGTCGTGGCCGTGGACGCGGCCCGTGGTCCTTTCTGTCAAATATGTTTTTGTCTCGGCCAACATTATGCCCACGAATGCCTGGAACGTATAATCCGCGCTTCACTGGAGGCCCACGCCAGCAGACTTAGGTGCAGCAGCCGCCTCCTCCCACTCCTCCAGTCTTCCCGGGTGCTCTGCCTGCAACGTTCTCTGCTTCTGCTGGCCTTTTACCACGTCCATCTTCATCAGCTTGGTATCCAGACTCCGGCGCCACGCACCACGTCACTCCGGATTACAGCCAACTATCAGCACCCACTGCATACACTGGCTCCGACTTGATGCATAATGGCAACGGTTCAGGTTTGCGTATTTCTAACCTTGGACATGCACTCCTTCCTTCCTCTTCGCGTCCTCTCTTCTACACAACATTCTCCACGTTCCTGCCATGTGCCGCAACCTTCTCTCTGTTCGCCAATTTTCTAAAGACAATCATGTCTCTTTTGAATTCTATCCTACATTTTGTCTTGTGAAGGATCTACTGTCGGGGAAAGTCCTGATGTGTGGATGCCTTGACGGGGGCTCTATCGGATTCCACTTCCTCTGCGACACCCTTCCCACTCCCAGTTGCCTTCGTCACCTGCTGCGTTCTCTGGCGTGCTTCCTCCTCCACCTGCTTGGCATGAGCGTCTGGGTCATCCCGCTTTACAGACGGTGGCGCGCGTTATCTCTGACCTTGGTGTACCTTCCCCTCCTTTCCACCACCATATATGCCCGGCTTGCATGCAAGCCAAGTATCATAGGCTTCCCTTCCTTCATCTCCCTCCTGTTCTACTGGCCCATTAGATCTTATACATTCCGATGTCTGGGGTCCTGCCCCGCTCATATCTACAAATGGCTATCGCTACTATGTAATTTTATTGACGATTATAGTAAATTTACATGGTATTTCCCTTGCGCCTTAAATCCGATGTCTCTACTGCCTTTGCTCGCTTCCAGCGCCATGTTGAGCGCCTCTTCAACCATAAAATAAAGGAATTCCAGTCCGACGGAGGGGGCGAGTTTCTATCACTTCGTTCCTATTTGGACTCCGTTGGTATTTATCATAGAATGTCCTATCCTCTTATCCCTCAACAGAATGGCGCCGCTGAACGTAAGCATCGCCACATTGTTGAGACTGCCCTCGCCATGTTGTTTCATGCCTCTATTCCCCAACGCTATTAGGATGACGCTGTGCCACCGCTATCTATCTCATAAACCGCCTTCCGACCTCAACTCTTCACATGACTTCTCCTTATATACTCTTTTTAATAAACAACCAGATTATTCGTTCCTCCGTGTTTTCGGATGTGCTTGTTATCCTTGGCTTCGGCTATATGCTTCGAACAAGCTTAGCCCTCGCTCTTTACAGTGCGTGTTCTTGGGTTATAGTTGGCAACACCTAGGCTATCGTTGCCTTCATCCGGAAAGTGGTCGAACTATGTATCACGGGACGTTATCTTCGATGAGACACTGTTTCCTTTTGCAGCTCCTCCTGCTACGGACGTGTCCACAACAGCGGTTCCAGTTTTGTCACATGGACCACTTGGTTCGACATCTGCTCCCATATCACGGCGTCTCCACTCATCGCCGCCACCGGCCATGTCAGAAGGTTCTCCCTCACTCCAGACTGGTGCACTAGTGCCTACGTCCGGTCCTCCAGCGGCCAACATGCTAGTCTCCGTCGATCACACCCCAATGTTGACGTCGGACCGCTCTACGCTGGGACCATTTACTTCCACGGTTCCATCGCCAGCTTATGCCACTCCCATGCATGATGATACGATGGCAGAGGACTCTTCTCCTTCAAGCTCGCCACCGCCACGCACCAAGTCCTTGCGGACATTTATGCCTCTACTTCTGCTATTCCTGCCCAGTCTATGGTAGCCAGCCGCCACCCACTTCCAGCGTGCCTAGTCGCCGTTGTTTCTGAGGAGGAACCCACATGCTTCAGTCAGGCTATCAAACACCCAGTATGGCGAGCGGCGATGGCATCCAAGTTTGATGCCCTACTCTGCAATGGGACATGGTCCCTTGTGCCTCGCAAGCCCAACATGAATGTAGTCAGTTGCAAAATGGGTATTTCGTCTCAAACGTAAAGCCGACGGCTCCATCGACCGGCACAAGGCCAGACTTGTGGCCAAAGGATTTCGCTAACAGCCTGGTGTCGATTTTCATGAAACGTTCAGCCCTGTGGTTAAGATTACCACGGTTCGCCTACTTCTCGCCATTGCAATTAGTTCTGGATGGACTATTCGTCAACTAGATGTTTCTAATGCTTCTTACATGGCACTCTTGAGGAAACCATCTTTATGGAGCAGCCGCCTGGGTTCTCTCATCCTCAGCTTGCTGATCATGTCTGTCACTTGCACAAATCTCTTTACGGTCTTCGGCAGGCGCCTCGTGCATGGTTCACCTGCCTCAGCAGTCGGCTTCAGCAGCTCGGGTTCTCCGGATCGAAAACTGATCCGTCCCTCTTCTTTCAGTGCTCTGCTAGTGCCATCCTATTTATTCTGGTCTATGTGGATGGCATTCTCGTGCTTGGCTCCAATCCAGGGGGCGTCGCTGCCCTCATTCAGTCTTTAAGAACTGATTTTGCTATTAGAGATCTTGGGGCCGCTCATTTCTTCCTTGGTATTGAGCTCTGCCCACATCCACTTGGATATGTCCTTTCTCAGTCAAAATACATGGCAGATCTCCTTCGCTTCTCCAACATGGATGGTTCCAAACCACTGTCAACACCACTTGCAGCCAACACTTCTATATCCACAGCTGACTCCACTACGCCAGTAGATCCTTCCCTGTATCGCAGCATTGTAGGAGCTCTTCAGTATTTCACCATCACTCGTCTTGATATCTCATTCGCCGTTAATCAGGCATGTCAAGCGATGCATGATCCCCAGCCAGTGCATTGGGCTGCTGTCAAGCGTCTCCTCCTTTATCTTAAAGGTACCATTCAACACGGTCTTCTTCTTCGACACTCTTCTAATCTCCATCTCAGTGCCTTCTACGATGCGGACTGGGCTGGCTCCACATCGGATCGTCGCTCCACTGGTGGATTTCTAATTTACTTGGCAACAATCTCATTTCTTGGAGCTCTAAGAAGCAAGCTACCGTCGCTCGCTCAAGTACTGAAGCTGAATACAAGTCATTAGCCAATGCCACTGCGGAACTCATCTGGCTGCGCTCTCTCCTCAGCGAATTGGGATTTTCCTTACCTTCTCCGCCCGTCCTTTGGTGTGACAACATTGGCGCCACTTATCTTGCGGCGAACCCTTCGCGTATCATTTGTGTCCACCAAAAACCAGTTGGCAGATATCCTAACCAAAGCACTTCCAAAGGGACGTTTCGTTAGCTTCGAGACAAGCTCAACATTATTCACCATGTTGGCTTGAGGGGGCGTATTGAGGATGTCCACGCACAGCAAGACTCCTCGGAGAAGGATTCTACATGTCTGGATAAGGACTCTGTGAAGTCCCACAGAAACTAGACTTCTGTAACATGAAGCTATGCATATCATGTACCTGGATAAACATTAGGAGTTGTATACTATGTACAACTCTTCTGTTGTACTGTAATTGACTGTTATATATAATCATACAGGCTACCCACGCAAGGTGTGGAAGCCAGTTTTGTCTCTTCAGTTCACTTTCTCTCTCTAGCTCCGATACTCTGTTTTCCTGTTCTTGCATCTTTTTCACTGATCACATGCACGGAATGGGATAAGATGAGGAGAGAGAGGAGGACCGTGGCTGCCGAGCTCGGTTGTCGGAAGCCACGGAGATGTAACGAGAGCCTGGGAAAGGACTAGGTAATCGTTAACGTTGAAGAGGGAACTGCTGGCCGGATTAATTGGTGTTGCAGGGAGGGTATTCAGGCCTGCAGAGTGCGCCTCTGCCCTATGGTCCTAGGCGTTCTTTATGTGGGGGATCTGGAACATGTTTAGTGGAGTCTCAGGATTTTATTGAATTTTTAAAATCTTATTAGGAATTAAATTTTTTTATTAAATTGATTTGTTAATTTTTATTAAATTGATTGGTTAATTTTTAAAATCTTATTAGGAAATTTAAATTCCTACATCCGCCGTTAGTGTCTGAAGATTGGTGGAGATTAAGGGTCTGTTTATTTACCCGAAAAATTTGGGTTAGGAAATAGTTTTCGAGAAAACTTAAATTTTTATGTCATTTGTTATCCCGTAAAAATAAAATCTGAAAAATGATTTAAGAGAAAATCAAGATTTCGTTTCTGCTGCCTGCTGGCGGATGTGCATTTGCTACGCAGTTTTAGGCGACTATTCATCTAAGTTATGTTTTTATTTTATTTCTCCTCCATTAAATTATCTTTGTCAAAGTTACTTATTTTTATTAATTTATTAATTAATTTTTATTTTTTATTAAAATATCTATAGAATACTATTCATTTAAATTATGTTTTTATTTTATTTCTCCTCCATTAAATTATCTTTGTCAAAGTTACTTATTTTTTATTAATTTATTAATTAATTTTTATTTTTTAAAAATATTAAAAATAAAAAATAAAATTTTTGATGAATAGTGTTAATACACAAGGAGTATATGACTCTTTCTCATTTGAGTAGATCATAAGATCTCATACTCCTTTATGCAACTTTATATTTTCCTAACAACCAAATAGACAATTGCGTTTTTATTTTCACGTAAAAGTTTTTCCGTGAAAAACTATTTCCCTCTAAAATTATTTTACATGCAACCAAATGGATCTAGAGAGAGAGAGAGAGAGAGAGAGAAGAGAGAGAGAGAGAGAGCGAGAGAGAGAGGAGAGAGAGAGAGAGAGAGCGAGAGAGAGAGAGAGAGAGAGTTCTTTTATGATATGTGCCTGATTTGTTGACAGGGTTGATCTGTGCGCCTGATGATCTTACTTAACTAGCACGCTGCCCACCTGCATGTGGACCTTGTACCAAAGTTGTTCAATCCTTTTCTTTGTCAAAATGGGGGATCCAAAACTAAAAGACATTAGAGAAAATTATTTATATATCCATAAAAAATTATCGAGTTATCGCTATACTCCTATCTTTATGAAGTATATCCTAATACGTCTCAAATCATTTAACCAGAGGATTCATACTTCATCTTTATAAAACAAACATGGATCGTGGTTAAAACATTTGAGTCGGGTCAAGTTTGGCCGGACCTTACCTAATTTTTTCAGGTCAGACCGGGCTTCAAAAAATGGGCCTTTGTCGAGCTGGACCCTGTCGAGCTGGACCCTGGCCAGCACGGGCCCGGTTTAGGCTCGACCCATTGCCACCCCTATGTGTATCCCAACACGACGTCATCGGACTTCGTTCTAGAAATAAATATAAAATCACCATAAATAGTAAAAAAAATGTGATTATAAAATTATGAATATTGAGAATTATTGAAGTACAGATATCGAGATAAATTTAATTTATTAAATTTTAAGTAATTTTTTCTTGACATTCTAATAAATTTATCTTAAAAAATTAAACTAAAGTTATCATAAAATATATCACATTCTAATACCTTTACGTTTAAAATTTCATCTTGATTAGATATTGTTAGATGTAAATTAAATATATTAATTTAATTAAAAAAACAAAAAAAAACTGCTGCACGAAGGAAGTCGGTCAGGGAATGACCGACTTCCTCATGGTACAAGGAAATCAGTCATTATTTCCTCACCGACTTTCTTATTTTATATATATTTTTGAAAAGTTGCACTGACACATGCCCCAATACATTTTGACGGTCAAAACTGTATTATTCTGCTAATTAAAATTTTACCCTACTATTTATCTAATAAACTTTTTAAACTATGTTATTTTTAAAGATAACCCGCTTGGGTGGAGGGGCTTGCTCGCAGTAGGTCGGAGTCAAAGCAGCGGCGACAGCGAATGCCGAAGATGATGCCAGCGCAGCGAGATAGCAGGAGCAGCAGCAGCTACTGTGTGCACTGTGCAGCTCCAGGTGCCAGAGGAGGTGGTGTCGGAAGGGGGTGGGCGGGGGGGGGGGGGGGGTTTAATAGAGTAAGATTACCGAGCACTTCCGAGAAGCACCGAGCAGGACTCTCGAAGGTGACGAGCAGCATTCAATAGGGTAGAAAGATTCTAGAGAGAGAGAAAGGAACACGAGAAGATGGGGAAATGGAAGAAGGCTCCCTGATTTCATCAGGAGCACTCTATCTTGTTTTATAATGAGAAATGTGTACAACAAAGGAATGTACAATATTTACAACCTGCTAAATGGGCAAATCACGGTGATTTACCGTGATTTACGATCCCCTATTTTAGCATCCAAATCTTCTGTCTTGTTACTATTCTTAGTGTCCAGGGAGCTGTTGCAGCGGTGGCCATGTTGGCCACACAGGTTCCATTAACACTCCCCCTCAAGGTCATGGTTGGATCTAGAACATGAAGCTTGTCCCACATGTAAACTGGGGCTGAGAAAGCGCTTTAGTGAGAAGATCGGCTAGCTGATCTTTGGTAGACACAAATGAAACGATAAGCTGTTTGGAGGAGACTTGTTCGCGAGCAAAGTGAAAGTCAATTTCAACGTGCTTCATGTGAGCATGGAACATCGGATTGGCGGCAAGATACGTAGCACCAATGTTGTCCCACCAAAGGGTGGGTGGAGAGGCCATCGTGATGCCAAGCTCAGAGAGAAGAGAAAGCAACCATATGAGCTCTGCAGTGGCATTTGCAAAAGCCTTGTACTCGGCCTCTGTGCCGGAGCGCGTGACAGTGGGCTGCTTGTTAGAACTCCAGGAGATCAGATTATGACCCAAGAAAATGAGATACCCACTCGTTGACCGGAGATCAATGGAGGAACCTGCCCAATTGGCATCACTAAAGTCATTAAGCTGGAGAGCAGAGTCCCGCCGAAGGAGGAGACCATGCCCAATAGTGCCTTGAGGTACCACATCAATCGTTTGACAGCAACCCAATGATCTGGCTTGAGGTCATGCATAAATTAACATGCTCGATTTGACATGCTCGATTGACAGCGAACACAATGTTAGGATGTGTGATGGTGATTACTATAGAGAACCAACAATGTTTCTATACATAGAAGCATCCGGAAGCTATCTACGCCACTGAGATCTTGATGGAGGAGACAACCCCAAGGGGTGAGGAGATAGGTTTGGCAACCTCCATTTTGGTGCGATGAAGAAGAAACTATTCTGATCAGTTTCTTTCTACTAACATCATGAATGGGAACCAACCTTTTGCATGGTCACTGCTGTTTATGCTGCTTGTAATGTGGATTCTCGTCGCGTTCTCTTTGTGACCTTATGGCTTTGGGTAATAATGTGTCTTTGCCATGGCTTGTCGGGGCGATTTCAACTGTGTCTCCTGCACCTCTGAGAAGTTGGGTGGCGCTCTCCCTAATCCCACTGTTATGCTTGATTTTAATTCTTTCTCTTCTGCCACTGGCCTTTTGGACGCTGGCTACATGGGTCGCCTCTTCACATGGTCCAACAATAGGACTGGTCGCGCTGCTTCAAGGAGGTTGGATAGGATATTTATCAACCTTCAGTGGCAGTCTAAGTTCCTGACTTTTGCGTTAAGCATCTTCTGAGGGGTCCTTTGACCATGCCTGTAACGCCCCAGAAATTAAAAATAGAAGTAATTTGGTTAAAATATCTTAGGGTTATTAATAATTGTGATAATTGGATGATAGACTTAATTAGTGGTAATGAACATTATCCTAGTGTCGTACTTCGAAGTGCGTGCCTCCCAGTGCGATACTGGAAAACGACATCGAAATAAAAATCCGAGAACATCATAATTTCCAAAAAATGTGGAGAAATTAAATATGTAATTATCTGAATTTTTCGACGTACGGATTTCAGGGTACAGTCGACGCGACCATTTTTCGGGGATTTTTCACC